>OMNN01096235.1:26705-63446 GCA_900302755.1 Chromis chromis
GTATTTAAAAAATAAAGAAGGTCTAAGCTAAATATATATATATATATATATGTATATATATATATATATATATATATATATATATATATATACAATGGCATGCAAAAGTTTGGGCAACATTTCTGTTTTTGTGAACAATTAAGCAAGTAGAAGATTAAATGATTTCCAAAAGGCATGAAGTTACAGACAGATATTGAAGAGTGTTTCATATATATATATATTATTCAAAGCACATTCTATGGCTTACCCTGCCCTTATTTTCCTCAGCTCAGTCCACCTGTGCAACAACTCCATCCAGAAGCACTTTCAGCCATCTCATGACCGCCATCCAGGAGTGCCTGAGGATAATATGTGGTCCTGCTCTCAGTTTCGCTCTTACTTGCAGCGACAGGGCCATGGGGCAGAGTGGGAGTCAGTGGTGGTCCCAGGCATGCAGCAAGCAGTGGTCCATGCTCTACAGACAGCCCAGGACCTGGTTGAGCCCCGCAAGGCAAGCTTTGAGCTGTATGGAGCTGACTTTATGTTGGGCAGAGATCTGAGACCTTGGCTTCTGGAGATCAATGCCAGTCCAACTATGGCCTGTTCCTCCTCTGTGACTGCTCGGCTCTGCCCCGCTGTGCAGGTGGACACACTGAGGGTCGTGTTGGACCGAAGAACTGATCCTAGTGCTTACACTGGAGGCTTCCACCTCATCTACAAACAGGTTAGACTACCTCTACAGTCACCGGGTGTGTATTTCAGCGCAAATCCACTGAATAATAGATGCTACAAAACTCACTGATTTATGTTTTTACTTTGTCACATTTCCAGGCTGCAGTTGAGGTTCCGCAGTATGTGGGAGTGAACCTGCTGGTGGAAGGAGCCTCCATAAGGCGATCCAGACCTTTGCTTCACAGACAGACTGTTACTTCTGACACACCTTTCACTGACCTGTTCCCCGCAGACCAGTCATCTCCAGAGGAGGTTGAAACAAAACATAAACCTTCAGGTCAGAAGCCGCACACGGTCGCTGTTTTATGTCGTTCAGGCAAAGAGAACCAAGAGAAAAAGAGGCAGCTGACATCAACATCTCCAAAGAGGGAGCGTGAGATGAGAGCAGAAGTTCAGAACACCTCCTGTGTTCACAGGTCCAGCCGCAGTCTGGCTTGTGAACAGTCTTTGATGGTTCACACTGAACCTCAGAGGAAAGCGCGACGGTTGGGTTTGAGTCTTCGTGTTAATGGGGCAACCCTGGTGCCAAGGAGTCTTTCCTTTTCCCTCAGCCCTCCTCACAGCAAGTCAGAGGGCAAACCTCAGTTCAGTGCAGGTCATGGATCACACATCTCCAGATCCTTCCTTCCTCAGACAACTTTTACGCCCCAACACAGGATTTCTAAACGAGCCTTTCCTTCATGCCAGGGTCCCCTTCCTAGCCTGGAGGTCCTTCATTTGCGACCAAATATTGTGGCTGGAACGAGACTCTGCCGTAATTCAGCCTTTTCAGCTCATCCCAGCGTCCACAAGCATCAGTTATTTCTACACTCTCAAAGACAAAGCAAGTCCAGACATAAAGGAGAGCACACAGGGGAACATAAATACTAGAGGTGTAAAGAATTAGGAAGATGGAAAGCAGCCAGAAAGGTTAAAGAAGTTTTGTCAGTGTAATTTACATTTTAATGAGTTGGGGCCTAATAAAGAACTGATGAACTTATCTTCTGGTAATAATCCTTGTTATCGAAAATTGATGTCACTGTAGCATTATCATCATTCAGATTATTCAGATTCTTATTCTACATACAGGGGCTGAATATATGCAAGGTCAAGGTAAATACAAGTTATATTGGCACTGACCTGTTGCAGTTTTTGTGGTGAATCTATCTAAGCAGGATGTAGGTATTTTAGCTCCCCAGCAGGTGGCAATATAGGTTCAATGATCAAATAGTATGTTAGGGCCAAAGCTTGGCTACTAGAGGGGATCAAATTACAGAAAAAATATTGGCAGCACTTAGCAGGTTTGGTATATCTTTAGGCAAAACTGCTAAATCATATCTTTCAGCCTCTTCATAAACATAAAGCCAAGATATAAAAACAGCCTGTAAACTTTCAAAATACAATGAGTCCTGAATGTTCATAAAAAGGACCTTGAAAATGACCATTGCTTCACTAAAATAACTTTTGTTTTGTGTGATTTAGTCGCCAGAGACATTTGATTTGTGCAGTTAAGTGTAACTTACTCTAACTAATCCCTATTTTTAAAATGCTGGGTGCTTCAACTACCTAGAAGTGCAGCTGCACGAAAAAGTAAACCAGTTAGTTCCAAAGCAAACCCTTTGGGACTAACTGGATTTCTGCATTGATTACTCATAAAATGTGGTCAGATCAACAACTAACTCACAATCACAGAGAAACACGATCTGACTACAATAATGACACACAAACAGTTGTGCTTTCCATGTCTTTATTGAACACATTGACTTATCATCCACAGTCCAGGCTAGAAAAATGAAGAGAACTCTTGCATTTCGTAGAACCTCCTTTTGCAGCAACAGCCTCCATCAGATGTTTTCTGTAGCTGCTTATGTAATAATGAGTGTTTTTGGACCATTCCTTCTTACACAACTGTTTCAGATCGCCAATATTCCTATGATGTCTTGATTGAAGCCCTCTTCAGGTCCTGTCACAACATCTTATTGGGTTAGGGCTTAACATGACTTTCTTCTTTTTCAACCATTATGTTGTTGATTTACTGGTGTGCTTTGGGTCATTGTCTTGTTGCATCATCCAACCTCTCATAGGCTTTAGGTCACTGATTGCTGCCCTGACATTCTCCTGGAAGATTTGTCTTTTTTTCTCCAAACATAGCACTGACCATGTTGTAGATGCAGGTGTTTGGCTGTTACCTTTCTGTCCTTTTTCACCTCTTTTAGGACTGCATGTTATGCTCTAGGTATCATCTTTGCAGCCAATTCAAAGGAGACAAACAACCATCCTGAATTTCACTCATTTGCAGAGAGTTTTTCTCGTTGTGGATTGTACCTGAGAAATGCTTTTGTAGTCTTTTACAGCTTTGTGCATCTCTATAATGCTTTCTTTAAGGTTCTGTGAAAGCAGCTGTAATTGAGGCATTGTTCACACCAACCAGTCTGTCTTGAGATGAGCAGACTTTGTCCAAAGCCACAACGTTTATGCACAGGAAGGATTATGTGTGCAGGGAGGAGCACAACAATAAGCAACACTTAATATCTCAGCAGAGTAGCTTTTTGAGTCATGACCACAGAAGTTCACTTACTTTTTCCAGCCTTTTTTCTGTTCATTAAAGACATGAACAATGCAGCTGCTTGTGACTGATTAGTTTAGTCAGATTATGCTTGTCAATAATTTGTGCCTTAGAAGAAGATCGGAATACATTTTGTGAGTAATCAGTGCAGAAATCCTGACAATTCCAATGCGTATACAAACTTTTTCTTGGAATTGCACATTGCTAAAATGACAACTTAACAAATTTGTTGGTGGCATTTTGTCCTTAGTTGAATAGTTTGATGGAAGTAGTAGCAGACAGGAAACAAGGAAGGAGGGACTGATGGGTATGATGTTCAATAAAGGTTAAATAAAATAAAGATTTTGTGGTTATATGGTGTTAAACATCGCCAGGCCTCCATGAACCACCTACTAAAATGAGTTTATAAAAGCCCTTATGTAACTACAGATAAAAGATTAAAATGCTGATGTAATGTGTAAGTGACACCACTAAAATCTGCTTGCAAATAGCATCTCATGACCGCAATAAAACATGCAGCTCTGCAAACAAACAAATCAACTTCAGGGGAACTAGTTTAAATGGAACTAATGACATTTAGATTACGTGACCTTAGACTTCTATTTGTACAAACAAACCAGATATGGACTGCATCAACACCACAACTCAGAAAAGACAACGGTAGAAGAAAGAGAATGACTAAAACAGCAGAAACAGTATAAATAATCATAAACCTATGATTTTGAGTTTTATCACATAGCTAAATGTGATAAGTAGGCCTTTTTTGATTTATATTGCTACCTGTTTCAGTGTAATTCTCCAGGATGCATAATATAGTAAGAAGAGAGAGCTATGTCACAAATCTGGAAAAAAAATGGATTTGCTACTGACTCATAAGAAACGTTGTCTCCCTGTCTGGATGTTGACAAGATGCAGATGGATCCTGATTGCAGCCTCAGGAGATGAGCTGTAACTATTTACACTCGTGTGTGTTTACTTGTTTTGTATTCGTGGGCACAGAAGGTTAATCAGCAGGAGAGCCCGGCTACAGATCTGCCATTACATAAGTGTTCCCAATGACACGCATGTTGTGAAGCCGTATCATTGCTACATCTGAAACAATTTCCTTGTTTTCACACACGTCCACCTTCTCTTTCACACACACATATGGTCGAAGCAAATTTCCACGGGAAAAAAATACTTTATTAATACACTTATATAATGTATATCAACATTTATAGACAAAATATGTACATCAAACATCTTTCATGTAGGTCCCAAAATATAAAATCTCAAGTACCTCTTTCTATAGAAAACTAGTCTTCTGGATAAAACTTTTACATTCACTTCTCCTCTCCTGACTCCTTTGACTCCAGTATTCATACGCAGTACAGAGAATAAACATCTGAGATTTATCAGCTTTTCACAAGTAAAAGGCAACAGCAAGAACAAACACCGGGTTTGACTTGAGCAGAAACAGATGTTGAGTATGCAGACCAGGTCCAGCACAGTGCTACAATATGTACACAGTTTCTGAGTACACAACGTACATTGTCCACACTCTGCCCTCCTTCTATCTCTCGGGGCGGACAGAGTGCAAGAACAGGTATCAAAAATAGAAATGTACAAGAAGTCTATGAACAATAATTACAGAAAACCCATCTCAACTGTCTGTCATTGAAAAACAAGACTTCTCATTCAGTGTGGCTATGTGGTGGCCTATTCCTTCATCCACCACGGATGTACCCTTACTATTGTCTGTACATACTTGAGGGAAACCTTGTAGGTTATGGTGCCAATCATCATAGTGTCGGGTTGAAAGGGCATTTTCATAATGGTGAGCAAAGGATATAGGCAACAAACTTTGGGTGATATTTTAACGCTAACATTTGGTGCAACAGTTTCTAGAGTACAATATGGCCTGTCTGTATCGCGACAGCTACAAGTGAGATGCATCAGTGTCATCGGCGTTTACACTTGAACAGCAGCATCTAAAACTTTTCTTTCTTTACATTCAACCAAGTGTGTATGTATATGTATATGTGTGTGTGTGTGTGTGTAGGGCAGGTCCAGTTTATATGATACATTTGTACTGAGGAATATCACTGAGAATTAAACATTCAACCAAAACTTTGCATTCTTTCGAATGTGGATAGATGCTGCTCCCGCCTCTCTCTCTCTCTCTCTCCTCCATCATTTCTACAAGTCCTATCGTTTGCTGTTTGACCTCCAGGCTGAGGAAATGGGGAGATGAATGATTATGGATTAAGGAACAGCTTATTAATGTTCTCCATCCTGCTAATGACTCTGCCTCAGGGCTCTAGAACAGGATCATCTCTTCACCTGCTCTCCCATCGCTCAGTCTTTGGTTTCCAGGTTGAGGGGTGGTACCTGCTTTAGTGCCTGAAGGAGGGCGGGGGAATCCATGGGGGTCTGAGATATGGCTGGGGCTGGAGATCCTCCCCTGGGAGACAACACCAGCTGAGGTGGAGGTGGTCTCTCGCTGGACATGGTGGGTGATGAGCCTCCCATGCCTGGGTAGAGCATGGGCACAGCCCCGGGGTACCAGCATTTCTCCAGCATTGGCAGGTAGGCTGCAGCAGAGGGTGGAATGAGGTAGAACGGCATGCAGAGGGGGTGTGGAGGAGGAGGAGGTGGATGGTTCGGGGATACACTCATGTAGCTGCCATACCCGCTGGAGGATGATGATGATGATGATGATGATGATTCTCCACCTGAGAGCAGCTCATCCTCGGACGACTCCACCCGGGGCCGCTTGTGGCGTGGCTCGTCGTCCTCCTGCTTGATGCTTGAGCTCTGCCTGTCACCCAGCGGCCGCTTCGGCTGGCTCTCCTGCCCGTAATAATCTGGACGTGCCTGCGGCGCCCCAGATTCTGTTTTCTCCAGCTCTCCCCCATAGCCACTGTCTGTGTCTGTGTCACTGCCGCTCTGCTCGCCACTCGCCGGAGCGTACACCCGCTGGATGACAGGAACACAGTTCCTCCCGTAGCCTTCGCTGGGTTTAGGCGGTAGGCTGGTGGGCATCTCCTTGTGAGGCTGGTGCTGGTGGTAGGCAGGGATCTCCTCGGGTCGGGGGCTGAGAGGAGTGTGGGGTCTGACTGGATTTTGGAGCACCTCTGCAGCTAATTTGTGGAGGTGATTGATTACATGAGATGGCGCAAAGTCTCCTTCGGTCTCGTGATTGGCTAGGTACTGGAGAATCTCCTTGGCACACATGTGGAAACCAGAGCGAAACATCTCCTCCGACTTTTCCTGGCTGACGGGAGGCTGCTCTGTAAACACAAGGACGAAGCACACAGTCAGAAACTCTGCAATTTGCCACAGACGTGACATTTTGCTAATTTTTTCCAACTGCTCTATTTAAAGTCACTAACTTTCCTGCATTTACTCTGCATAATCCTGCCATTATGCATTCATTTTAGCAATTTGCATTCTGTCCAACCAAACCAACCTGTTTGGTGCATACATGTATAAATGATTTGCAGCTCACCGATTTGCATGCCATTCTGCAGAGCGAGGATCTTCTGCTGCTGCTGCTCCAGGAGAGAGGTGAGGGCTTTCACATGCTTCAGCGTGAGCTCTAAAACCACCGCCTTCTCCAGATGGCCCAGAGTCTGGAGGGAGATACTCACAGTCAGCACAACCTCACCGCTTATATAACACACGGTAACTGAGCTCTACAGCCTGTGTCACACATTTTTACGATCAGGATCCCAAGGGCGGCAACAAATGAGGCACAAATAATCTGAAATATTCAATCAAATATGAAATTGTTTAAATTTCACAGAAACTATAAAGTTTAGTGTGGTGATTAAATGACTATGTGTTAACTGGAGTGGAATGAGTCCCCAGTTTAAACTGTGAAACATGACAGGAGACACTTTCTCATTAGTGTGAGCTGTCATTCATTACGAGCTGCTGACGCACGCAGCATGGTTGTAATACCCCCGAGCAGCCACTCGATGGTGCATGCAGCTCGACACACTGGATCCCATTTATCCCTCCCAGCCACAGCGCCACTCAAACTCACCGTAAGTTTCAGGTGTTCGGGTAATAAATCTTTCAGCTGGGCGATGCATTCGTTTATCCGGTCACGTCTCTTCTTCTCGATGAGTCTGTGAGGCAGTTTGTAGGTTTCCTGCAAGAATAAAAAAAACACACACAAAAAGGTTAGAGCTCCTTCATGATCAGAGGCAGTTACACCGATAGGGAGGAATCCAGGAGTTATGTCATAGCAGGAATTAGGTCAACCATTTATGGGACTACAGAGCTACTGCCAGTCTAATTCTTCCCCTTGTAGCTCACACGCTTTTCCGCTCTGTGGCTGTGACTTAACAAGTTGGCAAAAAAGAAAAACACACATAAAAAACAAACCAACCTTGCTCTCTTCTCCTCTCTTCATTCCTCGCCTTGGTTTATAAACATACATCTGGAAATCCACCCTGAAGAGACACAAAGAGCGCACACGAGTGAGAAATTGTTCACAAGTCTGATTATTACATAAAGTGCGTTTGAGGAAAAAGCAGTCACATTTTTTCAAAGTGGAACTTACCCCTGCACGTCTGACAGATCAGCCTGGTGTTTGGACAGAGGAGGTGGTTGCGCGCTGGGAATCCGCTCCATTCTTTGTACTCCAATTACGCTGTCAAAGTCGAGGCGCGTCTCCAAAGTCAGTAAATGCGCATTTATTTTAACGCGCGATAGAAAGTTTTTGGAAATGCCCCAAAAAATGCTTCAAGAAAGGTTTTTTTTTTTTTTTTTTTTTTTTTTTTTTTTTAACGTTCACTGATTTGTCATTTTTTTCTTAACAAACAGTCTCGTTAATGTTATTGTTAAAAACGGTTTCGGTTTTTAGTCCGCGCGTTTTTGTCCACGTCGTGCTCCTGCCGCAGAAGGAAGTCGAACCCTCTTGGTGGCGCGTTGGGAAAGTGGGGGAGGACAGAGCGACGAGTTAAATAAACCCTCTGACTCTCCGCTCAGCCTGACCTACCTCTGTCACATGAGGCTCACGTGTTAAACGGCGCTGTATCCTCGGCGGAGGGACGGCCCACTTTGCGCGGATAAGGCGCCTCAGTGGGCGGACGAGTGCGCACGTCAGCACGGGGGGCGGCGCATGTCCGATCCCGTGTACCACCATGCTGAAGTGTATGGAAACAAGGCTGTGCGCGGGGGAACGTGCTGGCAGCGAACCAGTGCAGGAGTTCAGCAGGAGTGGGTATGGCACCTACTGCCACTGCAACAACACTGTAGCAGGCACAGGCACTCACAATAAAACTAATTATATCAATCCAGCACGCAAAGAGGTGCATATGCAAAAAAACACAATAAGAGTTTTTGCAGGTTTCTGAATCATCATGACATAGTGGGCAAGAATCAGCTGTTTCTATATACATTGATGTATATTCAACGTGCATTTTGCAGCATGTGGGGGCTCTTTCACTCCAGCGCCCTTCTGATAAGAGTGTGTAGATACACGGATGAGCATGTCTACAGGGTACCAGTGCAAACAGT
Source organism: Chromis chromis (assembly GCA_900302755.1). Classification (NCBI taxonomy): domain Eukaryota; kingdom Metazoa; phylum Chordata; class Actinopteri; family Pomacentridae; genus Chromis; species Chromis chromis. Next base: position 35,473 of record OMNN01096235.1, read on the forward strand.
GCGGTCACGGTGTGAGCACCACGTGCACCTGTGCATGGACGGCTCTGTGTCTGCTGTCACGTTGATCTCCTCATGGCCTCGGGAGCCTGCTGAGCGCGCAGGGCACATCCAGCACGTCCAGCTCATCCAGCACACGGCGGCTGCACCTGTCTGCTGCAGGCTACCAGCACAGATTACTGCAGAGACCCCCACCCCCCCTATTTAAAAAAAAACGTGCACTGTCATTATTGAAATTTGTTACAGAAAATGAAAGCCAATGAAATTAACAGGGCAATTATGATTCATCTAATATGTTCCCATACTGAAAAAAATATCACTAAGATTGTGTCACATGCTCATTATTTGCACATGTTGATTTAAAATGTTCTATATATTGATGATGCCCCTACAAACTGAACACACAAGGACATTTCCAGACTTAATGACACTTCTTTCACTACAGCTGACTATAAGAGGATAATTGCAGTTTGTAAATGTAAACAGGAATTGTGGCTTCATTTATGGGTCACAACACACAAGACCTTGATTCCACAAATAGTCCCTCCGCTGGCTAATTTTGAAGGAGGTTTTGTGAAGCTGTAAGCAATTATATACGTGTCCATTTTCCTTTTCCTCCAGCGTTTCTTCTCATTCGACCCTCAGATTCCATTTAAAATTGCAAAACCCCTGCAGGGACTGAATCATATGAACACATGTACATATGGCTTTGGCAATTTATTGATCTCAGCAAGTTCTTTTCAGGGTAGAAACACAAAATCTACTTTTGCAAGCAGGTTAAGGCTCATGTGGTTGCATAAAGTCTGCACTAAGCAGCACCTCTGATACTTTGTGCAGGTGTTTCAAAGATGATTTTTTAATCACAATTATTTTGCATAGACGCTCTCTATTTTTGATAACTTTGTCAACACACATTTGACTGGAGAGAAATGTTGCACTGAAAAGCTGTTTTTCAAATTTTCTTTTTCTGGCTAATACAGGCTCATTGGGACTATCTATCTCTCTTATCTGACAAAAATAAGTAAAGAAAATAGCAGCTGCCACAGTTGTTTTCATGACCGCAGAAGACATCAGCCTCAACACTTTGGCCTTCATTGTAAGACAAACCTGATTAAACTGATGTTTTATTTTTTTTCATGAAAGTGGTATCTTTCCCATGAACACGTGAGGTTCTTTATTCCCACTGAATCCTAAAAGCTCACATCTTATGACCACTTTAGTGAATTTAACTAATTGTCTGTTCCTAGAAAATATGAGAGTGTGAATAAAGTAGAAACTAGACAGTCTGTGGGACTCAGTAATTACAAAATGGCTGGAACACAGCTCACAGCTATAATCAAATAACCACAACAATGACGGAAAGCCCCATGAAAACAGCCATGGCACATGTAACACAATTAAACACTTAATTGGATTTTTTAAAAATCCTGACAATGGCACCTTTATTTCTGTTCACTTGTTGATTTCGAAACATTCTTGAGAATTATTTGGGAAAGTACCAAAGGATCTTTATTACTTTCAGCAAAACCTAAATGTGTTTATTAAAATTGTTATGCTTTAGTTTTGTGCAATGTCATGCTGTTAAAATTAATAAAGGAGCACAAGCTTAAGGTGTTAAACATATTGAATTTATTTAGCTGGTAAATAAGCCTGAGGAGAAATAGGATATTTCAATGGTAATGTTCTTAAGGGTTCCAGTGGACTATTTCAAAAACATTTTTAAAATTCTCTTCAAGTGCAAAATAGATTTTTATAATATAATCTCAATCTTCAGAAAATCCAAATATAGGGCAGCTATAAAATTCTAAAATTCTAAATCAACCTTTTGTGTTGTGACACAGTTCAAAAAGGTCAATCTAAAAATGTGCAACCTCTGTGTGTACACAACATATTTCCTCATGCCTCACGATTATAAGATAAGTGTGCTTCCTCATTTGTAGACGACTACAGATAAGAGTTCACATGCTGGCAATTCCTGAATTATATTTTTTTCCCATGAGGCTCTTTAGTCATCTCCATCTGCAGCCTGCTGGAAGAATAGTACCACTCAAGCTTCATTAAATAAGGAGTGGCATTTTTATCACACACACACACACTGTAGTATCAAAATCAACTGCATAGCAGTGCTGTGGGGGGAAATACCAGATCTTCACTCCCTTTAGCGTCACATGTGCTCTGAGCTTGCTCTGTCTGCTGATACAGGAACTTTATTCACCCAGAGATGGTTTTACACACTTGTTTATTTAAATAGACTCCAAAGAATGGAATGTACAACTCAAGACACAAACCATCAATTAGTATAAAAGTTAAGTTTGGTCAAGCAGCACTCCAAACAACATCTATGAGTTCTTCTATTTTTTTCTCACATACACTCGAACACTCACTCATTCTCTAGTGGATGTTTTACAAAGTGACCAACCAAAAAGTAACAATCATTTGTGTGCTACAGGAAATATCAGTGCTTGGGACTAAATGGATTAAAGAAAGATTAAATAATTCAGTGCAGACATATCAAAGAATAATAATAAAGATAATATAAAGCTTCTTTCAAAAATCCTTGTTTGAAAGGTTTGGACACATGTTTCTAATGGGACTCCATGTAACTCCTGTTATTAAACACAACATGGACCTGACTTCAGAGTGAAGTAGTTCAAACAGGCCAGATTTATTTATCTTGACAAAAAACAGCTTCATGCTTTAATTGCTGAAGCATGTTAATTAATGTACTTTTTTTTCTAAACTGTCCTGGAATAAGCAGAACATCAATGTACACAGAATTCTGAAGGTGATAATGAATGCTTGCTCTCAAGATGAAAAAAAAAAAAAAACACTGTATAGTTTTTTTTACATAATTATGAGACTTTGGAAAAGTATAGTGGCCTCTTCGGGATTGTTTACAGGCGCAGTTTGTCCTTATATTTTAAATATATAAAATACAAAAGCAAATATAGTTTCCCAAAAATAGTTTATAATAACTATATTATAATAATAACTCTTATTTAGACATTGCATATTATTCAGCTTTCCTATTGCTGTCAGATGAGAGGAATATATTAAATGTGCTGTAGGGTTCGAACAAACCTTCAAATCCACATGTGACCTGAGTTTGCTGGTGCAACACTGAGGATTAAAAGCTCAATACAAGGCCACTTTAGAGGAAAACCCCCACAGGAACAATGGCTGAACTTTGGCATGCTGACAGAGCGGTCAAATGCAGAAGGCATTGAGGGTAGTAAAGCTGAAGTCAGTGTGTTCATCTCCTAAACTTACAGGACTGGCTTCTCAGGTCCTGCGGCACTTTGTGCACACTTCACCCACACAGACACATCCACACAACAGATAACTTTCACTTCACACTGACACTTACAAGCATGCCTGCTGAAGAAACATATTCTCGTAGTGTCTGGTGAAGAATACAGTCAGACTTTGACCTAAATACATACTAGAGTTGGACACATTTTGACATTCTCATGTCTAACAGGTGGTTCACCGCTAAGCAGCTCAGGCACTAGTGAAATTGGCCCCGGCGGCCCTCAGGCAGGCTGCTGGGGGTTGATGTTCATGTGAGGGGGATGACCAAGAAGTCCAATTCGTTGTTTCTGCTTCCTCTGTTCTGTCATCTGCACAGGGACACAAACAGAGCAGTTTAAGGATGACATTTAAACTAGCATTACTTCTGTAATCTGAATTCTTATGACTGTATTATAGCTTAAAGGTACTCTGTGGAGTTTCTGACCACTAGTCGTGCTCTGGAACAATGATTCAGACAGTATGTATGCATCCTACTGCTTGATTTTTCAATAATGTACCAACAGACACAAGAATGCAGAAATCCAAGTGTAAAAATAGTATGTTGTGGTTTAACAGGGGTTGTGGGACAGACTTAGTCTTGACTCCTGTAGGTTACCATTCGTGGTTAATAAGTAGTCCAGCCCACAGTCCCCCATAAAACCAAAATTAGACATTTTAAACACTCATAAATGAATATATAACATGTTAATAAGTGAACTTTAATGGCGATGCTAGTGCCAGGCTGGCTGTTTCCTCTGTTTCCAGACTTGATGCTAAGATGCAGGTGATTGCTTCATATTTAGCATATAGATAGGAGATTGGCATCAATCCTCTTATCTAATTCTATGCACACAAAAAAAAACCCAAACAATTCAACACTCTTCCCAAAATTTCAAACTAGTCCTTTAAGACTCCAAAGACTGTGCTATAGTATATCTAGAGGCAATAGTGTGCTCCTTTTTAAATGCCAACATTTTTAATTATGCATAAGCAAACTTATCCAACTTAAAACATGAACGGCAAAAAATGAAATTACCCCGGTTATAGGCCAGGACATAATGGACATATGCGAACAATCCCCAAATGTTCTTCCCATGTTACGGTTCATTAAAATGTGGTCTTGAGTAGTGACTTTGTCAATAACTAAGAATAACAAAGTGCTTTGTCAATAACTTCCCAGTGGCTGCACATAAAAAAAGATCCTGCTATCCTGCAAAGTGAAGTGAAGGCAAAAGAAGAATAAATCTAGGGTGGTGCAATGCAAAATGAGAGGGTGCATGTTTTCCCGTCACATGACGTACCTGCTCCTTCAGCTCAGTCAGCTGTCCAGACAGATTGGCCACCAGCCTCATGGTGGACTCCAGCTTCTCCTGCAGGTTCCTAATTTCATTCTGCTCCCCCTCTGCATCGCTGCTCACCAGTGACATGGCACGCATCCGAGGGAACCAGTCCAGGTTGTGCTCCTGTGGTTAATCAAGCATATGAGTCGAGTGTTGATGCAGATTTACTAGCTGGAGCTAATAATTGGAACTTTGACAGAAACATGCTACCGTGAAGCACGTTAAGCAAACAAGCTTTCTTGACTTGCAAAACAGTAATGAGCATCCCAGAGAACTGATCAATGACTCCATATGATGCTTTGATCAGTTTTAGGGTTGTGCTTTTTTGTTTCCCGGAGTTCCTGTTTGTCCGCACTAGTCAGTCTGTGCCATTACATTGGCATGACCAGCACGTCTGTCAGTTAAAGTTAGAAAAGAGAAAAAGATTAACGTCCTAAGGTGTGTGTGACGAGCCAGTGCACGTTTACAAGTGTGACTCTAGTATCAACATATGATCTCTGCTTAATCACAGTTACCAAAGACGTAGCACAAATAAAAATGCCCATAATGCTGCAATTTCCTTCAGGACTGAGTTTACGTCAGCAGCCATTAACACACTAATTCCACAGAATGGCTTTGAAATGATGAACACAGCGGTGTAGCAACTCCTGTGGTTAACAAGCATATTTCCTTCTGCAGAAAAACATGTATCCTTACACAGTATATTCCCTAAATACAATCCTGCTGCAGCTCTGTGATCTCAGGCAACATGCAAGTCACCGGTATTTCCAAAACAGTGTGGTCTGACAGTGACTTTAGCCTGTTTACAACAAGTAGCGCGCATTATTACACAAGGAGGTGGATGTGTGTTTTAAGGGTGTGTCCTTGCTTTTTGTTTACCTTGATCATCTCAGCTACGTAGCTCTCGGGGCCGGTGTACTCTGTGGAGTCTTTAACCTTTACCAGCACTATAAAGAACAGGTAGTGCCACATGTTGTGCTCTTCTTTGATGTGCTCCTCAAAAGTCACCGTCTTATTGTCAAACTTGTCGCGCTCCAGACCTGTAATGGGGTGATAACACACACATGGTTCTGGTTCTGGTATGTAGTCATAGTCAAACACAAATAGGTGAAAGCTTCTAATCTGCCAGTTTCTGTTTGACAATCCATTTTATCATTGAACATTTGCATTCTTTATGTCAATGCTGCGTAATTGAAACTGAAACTGAAGTAAATAAAGCCACTCGTGTTGTAGCAAAGAAATAGGCACAGTTTTATTAATCAATTAACTTCATACAAGTGCTCTAAACTGAAAAAAAACCCTAAATCTAATCAATATGTGGTTTCAAATAAACCAATCATTCATATTCCTGCACGTGTCTGTATCTCTGAACAAACACATTTTCACCTTAAAACTTCCTTTTGGTGTCAGCTGCACACCTATAAGGTCTCCAACAGCATCTTTCGTGGTTGACCACATATTGATTTGCCTTCTAAACAGCATCAGTTCTCCTCAGTACAGAAGCAGTTTTTCATGGTGTTTGGCAGGTAGCTTGTTCCAAACGTCTTGGAGAGCTTGCCACAGTTCTCTGTGTTTTTTGTCTCATGCATTCGCAGACTGACTCCATGATGTTACGATCGGGCCTCTGTGGGGGTCGGACCATCTGTTGCAGGACTCCTTGATCTTCTTGTGGACAAAATTAGCTCTTTATGACTCTGGCCGTATGTCATGGGTCACTGTCATACCATTTTCATTTGGGGATGGATTATCTTTAGTGGTATTGCACAATGGGTAAGAATCTAAATATGTGTCTAAGTATAAAACTTACCCCCATCCTGTCAATCAAACAGATTGAGTAAACAAAAATGACAAGAAAATGAGACGTTATTGGTGGAAAAAATAGCAGCAGAAGTTTCAACCAGCTTTCACAGAAAAAAAGTACATCTGCTCAAAATTCTTCATTAAAGCTTCATTTGCCAGAAATTAAGCATCACACATGACTGGCTGTCAGATGAGCAAAGTCAATGTCCTTGAAGGAGATGGAGCAGCACATTTCTTTTATTTTGCAGTTTGTTACATAGATTATAGAAATAAGAATGTATTTGCTGTGAGGTGAATTTTTCTAGCAAAATATACACTAAATGTGTTTAGTCTGCTGTAGTTCAAAAATGAGAGCATTGCTCCAAACCTTAAAAATCAACCTAAAAGTGAAAAGAATGATCTAAAATGTAAAGATTTAATTAATGTTATTTATCTGTTCCTGTATAGGATGAAAGATGCCATTTTACAGTGTGACTGAGCCTGATTTTTGTTGCACAAAACTGATTTCCGCTACAGGTAGAAATCTGCTCTGTGCATGAAGTTTGTGACGTAAATCAATCATTGGCTACCGACTCGAAAGATCTAAAAATGAATACAAGGCTTATAAAACTGAGCTAGAGGACGTCGAGCCACTTAATTCCTGTGGAGATCGGCTCCTAATCTCTGCATCTCCTGTTCTCTCGTGGTCCTTCTGGAAACCATAGAGACAGCAGCTCCCCCTGTGGCCTGGCCTTATTTAACATGAGTGAGTCAGAGCTGATGGCTGGCTGGGTGACATAATACTGTTCTCATTCCATATGCTTACCACTTGTCCTGACTGCCTGACCCAACATACGCACGCAAATTCACACATGCTCACATACAAAATGTACTGCTGTGCTCACAGACACATTAAAGCGCGGATACACACACACTGTACAGCATGTACATACTTATTTCATGTACTTATTTAGGCACAAACACGCATAATGTACATATAAGGACATGCAGATGCAGCCACACAAAGGGACAAAGTTCGGCTAATCTGTGAAGTTGCACAAAACATATGGTAGGGAAATTAAGTGTGTGAGTGAGTGGGAGAAAATGTCTGTGCGTGTGAGACAGACATGAATTATGGAGGCGAGCAGAGCAGTGGCAGGAAGCCCTCATGACTCAGGCTTCTTTGGAACGACAAAGAAGTGAAAAGAAGGGGGGGAAGAGACGAGGGGGAATGCAACAGACTGCATACACCTTTACAGACATACTTACCAGAAACCACAAATACACCAACAAATCAAATATTGCGAGACAGAGAGGAATTTTGAAATGAATGAAGTGATGTTAGATAGACTGTGGAAGAGTTTAAATGACACACAGTCTTTGAAACAGAGAGACCTTCCAAGAAGAGAGCACAGCCTTGCCAGGCTGGCTGGGTGCCCTTATGATTAGAGAAGTCATTCTGTCCCTGGGAAGTTCGAGGTTTGTTTCCCAATGACTTTATTCTTAGGATGATATTCCAGCACAAGCTACTAACTTCTTGGCAGAGAAAGTTGTAACACAGACTGAACTATAAGTTACATATTAGGTGTGATTATAAATATGTTTCAGCTTTCAGATTTAGAGCTGTAACTAATTTCTTTGCCATTATCAATTATTCCACCTATTGATTGTTTTTGGATGAATTGCTTGGCCTCTGTAGTCTAATGGTTTAACCACTAATCATATTTGATTCTCCCTTACTGTGTTTCCACCGCCCTGGTTCTAGTTCTCTTTCGGAGCTAGTTCTAGTTCGGAGCTTTGTTGGTTCAAAGTCCGTTCTTCCTAAGAACCGGTTTGCGTTTCCACCGGCCAGGAGCCAAGTTGGAGCCACGCTATTACGTCACCAGAAGCCGTCTAAGCTTGTATCCATTACATAGCGGTTAAACAAACGCAATAAGTTGATGATAATACCTATATCAATTCATATATCATTATATATGATAATATCTATATCATCTTTATAAATATGTTTATAAGGTCCGTGGAGGTCCGTGTTGCCCACCGCTGGCACTTCCGCATTTCCGCGACACAATTGTACTGGATTTCAGCGCAACAGTGTGTGTGTGCAAAACTTCTGTGTGTCCTGGGATTCATTCCAATAATCTGATCAGACCAGAGACTTCCTGGAGAAAAAGGACACATATTAACACTTTCCACCGCTGATCGCTGGTCAGCTTCTGTGTCCCTCTGTACAGCTGATAGCCGCAGACCATAGCTCCGCCCCCAGCTGCGAAGCACTCGGTTTTTAGCTCTGGCCCAGCAAGGAGTTGGTTCTTTCTAAGAACCAGTTTTTAGAACCAGGAGCCGGTTCTTCGGCGGTGGAAACACAAAGAACCGGTTCTTAGTTAGGAACTAGCTCCGAACTAGAACTAGAACCGGTCGGTGGAAACACGACTTACATAATGTTGGCTACAGTAGGTATATGGGTCATCTAATGGTAAGTTAGCGGCGAACATTACGTTAGCTAATGTTACTTCTAGCTATTTTATTAGAAATACATGACGTACCACGAATATACATGACTAACATGATATTGTCCGTGAACATGAGTCAAGTCAGACAGATTTGCGTCGGCAATTGTGGTGAAGGCAGCAACTCCCATGATCCAATGATGCTTCGTCTGTTGTTATTGTTTTGATTGAGAGACCCTCTAGTGGCAGAAATGACATACTGTGCCTTTAAATTATGACATCTTCATAGTACTGTTTGAGCTTTTAGATATTTTTGTATTTAAGCTGATTGAGTGAATTAACAGTATTACAATCTAAATCAGAAGCACAAGCTACAGGGGTCCAAAATTGTTAAATAGAGCAAAATCAACACCTCTGACACCACCGTACCAAAAGCTGAATATCACAGGCTTCAAAAATGTAGTGTTTGTACATTAACAATAGATGCTACAGGCTTTTCCATCAGTGTTCTATATCTATGTTTTTGCCTGTATTCTCATCCTTGTTCTCTGCTGTTCTTCTCAAACCTTCAAATTTCACTTGTCTTGTTTTTTGACATGATATGTTCATTCTGATCCTAGATTCTGTGCAGTTAAAGCACATAAACAAGACATAATACACAGATAAAAGACGATATTTTTCTTCTCTTTTCTCATTTTTTCTGCTTTCCTCTCTTCTGTGACCCTTTTTTTTCTCCCCTCTTCTCTTTCTGTGCTTTCTCTTTACATCTCCCCTCTCTTGCTCTGCACCCTCTCTCCATCTTTTCCTCTCTCTCTGTGGGAATGTTTTCCCTATCGGTTGTCAGAGCAGTCAGCGAGGTGCAGAGCAGCAGTGCTTTGTTGATGTTCCTCTTTGCCTATCTGCTGTGCAGTGTGTTTTGAAACTCACCCTCCCTCTGCACACCTGCTGAGTAGCTGCATGACACTGGGAAACATCCCACAATAGGGTCAAAACACTTTTATCTTAGTTTTAGTTATAGATTCAGAAACTCTCTCAGGAATAAACGAACAATATGCAGCTGGCCAGAGCTGAAGTCCAACACGATTGCTCTCTTCCACTGCTTCCGGAGCTTCCTTTAGTCACAGTAGGTGGGTTTAACTCTTCATTTAGTACAAATACAAAAACAAAGAAAATATTCCACGACCTTTATCACACAGTGCCCATTTTGAACCCAAACACACGAGTCATGAACATCCATGATGGATAAAGAGAAGCTTTTACACGTGCATACTGCAGTGGTGTAAAGAAAATAATACTTTATGTTTCAATTCTGCTACTTTTCAGAGGGAAATACTGTACTTTTCACTCCACTACATCATGAATTACATAAAATACAATGATTGTTAGACAGTAAATTAAGTCATCTGATAGTTAGGCACCCCAATAGCCTAATGGTTATGTCGCGTTGCAGAGGCGTAGCGGCTGTTCCAGGTTTAATTCCAACCTCGGGCGTTCACTGCATGTCCTTCCCCACTCTCTCCCATTTCCGACTCTATCCACTGTCCTATCCAATAATGGCATAAAAGGCCAAAAATAAATCTTTAAAAAAAAGTCATCTGATAGTCTGTTATATTAGTTAAAAAAAAAAAAAAAAAGAAGCTATACCTCATTCAGTTTATTGTATTTGTATGCTGCTCACATGATGGTGCATTGGTAAAAATAAACCAGTAGTAGAACACACACCAAAGTGAATACATTTGCAGATAATAATAACAAACTTTTATTAAAGTAAGTCTTGCAATGTAAGAGTTTTACTTGTAACAGTGTATTTTTACATTGTACTTTGGATATTTTTACTTTACTCTGACTCACTGGATGTAGATTTCGAGTATAAACCTGCCATTATTGCCACTCATTTCATACGGCTTTCTTCTCCCCTTTCATGATAATTTTCAAAAATACCCTTCACTATGCAAACTGACTACTACTTCAGAGCAGTAAACCTACAAAAATTGAATTTGCCATTTTATTGACAGTTTTTGCCTCCCTGCATGCAAATGCTCCACCAAAACACTCCCCCAGTCATTATTTTGCAGGGGCACCATCACTGCATCCTGGGCTGAGTACCAATAAAGACAAATGTGACTTGTGAATTGTGACTTTTAAAGAAATACAGACATGCCAGAAAAGTTTTCCATGTATAGCAGAATAATGAGGTGCAATCAGAGCATTCTCCAACTGTAGGTTTGGCTATGTGAGACTACTTTTACTCAAATAACAAATGAATACTTCTTCCACTACTGGCATACTGTATGTACAAGCATGTACTTCTGTGGACATCACAACCTGCTGTATGTGTGCACAATATTTCCCTTGCTCATGTATAGTTGCAAGCTGTTTAAATTCCCATTTCTATATGTAAATGATGCTTCTCATATTCATCTTTTCTCCATCTTTAACCTTGAGACTTGCATTGTTGTGCTGTTGAAGTGTCTGACTCTTAAGAAGTTATCTTGTTCTCAGAAAAACACAAACTTCCTCGTCTCATGAAGTTTTTTTTATGTGGCTGACAGCATTACTGGCAACTTCATAACCTTCTGTTATAGAGCTCTAACTTGACATTTTGTGTTTGATTTCAACTGTAATATTTGCACAAAATGAATACGAGCATTTTATTTTAAGGCCAAAGATGTTGTTTTTCCCATAAACTTCTGTTTGTACACACATGCGTCATAGTGGCTTCTGTCTAAAATTGATCGAATGCTACAAATTAGGCTTTTCGGCTTTCTTTGCTTTGTAGCTGCACTTTGTGATTTAATACGAGATGCTTTTGGGGACTGTCAGAGTGTGAGGCACAGCCTCAAAAGAGTATGACTCACAGCGAAACCATGAAAGTCTGCAAAAGTACTAGTTAACTTCCTCGCAAAAAGCAACCAATGTTGTTGTTGTGTTCCTAGATTTTAAGTGCACTGTTAGGGCCTGAGAGTTTACGCTAGATTTACTCTACAGGCTGTGTATAAGTAAAACACGGAAAAAAACTCCTCATCCTTTAGAAGCCCTTCTTTCATGCACCTATAAACCCTGAACAAGTGCAGAACACATATTTTACCATTTAGGATACGTAAACACAAAACATCATCACCACATGATTGGCAGGTAATCAGCTCGGATTCCCAAATATCAGTTTGACAACTACAGTAATTGGATAAAAAAATAAAAAATGATTGGATATTTCTGACAAGTATTCTTCTTGTTTCATTGAGGTAATTTGCATATGAATAAATCATAATCAGAGACGATGTGTTTCTACATTTCTGAGCTCTAATACACAAATATCTGTTTTCTGATTTTCTTTTTTTATCCCAAAGAACTTTGCTGAACACTCAAAAACAACAGGACTGTCTTTTGAACAGGAATAAACTAATTGGATCAGAACAGCTACACAGTGTCCTCTTTATGTAGGTGTGCAGGCAGTGTCCAAACTAAACCTTTCATAGTCAGCACAGCAGATACAACATTTTTATAAAACACTTTTGGCTCATATTTATCATCACTATGGAATACATATAATAAGAAAACTGATGAAAAGTAGCTTTTGATTGGTTTTACAGTGGGTGGCATAAAGAAGGTTTGTCTTTTTTTCTCATTTGTCAGTCAAAGCGAATAAAGTTTGCGATACTGCACCGCAATGTTTCGACTGATGACAAGAACCCCATTCATGCCGGTATCTTTATTAAAGTGAATTAGTGATGAATCATCCTTGTGCATGAATAATACATCAGTAATAGCCTACTTACTTTTACGCATGATCCATATGATGAAGATACAGAAAAACAGAAATGCAAAGCAGAAAATAGAATACTGTCAAAAGTTTGGAGACCCAAGAGAATGTGATAAGTCATGTATTCATGGAGCCTTAAGTGCTGCTCCAGCTGATCAATGAGAAATTACACTAGTACTTCCACTGCAGAATATCTCAACCTAAACAAGAAGTAAGACTTAATAAAATTCTGTACATGAGCCAAATTCTTTAATATATCCATTCTCTGCACACCATCTCCTCATTCAAACAGGAATTTAATGTTATAACAATATAGTTTATCATGTTGTATTTTGATATTTTCTTTATTCTCATGTGCCAGCAATGCAGTGTTGTAACTCTCTGTCACTTTAGCAGTGACTTTTTTGTAGACTTTTGCGTTCGTAATCAACAGACCAACTGGTTTTGCTTCTTTGAAACTAATAGTTACTTTGAAAATCTGCATACACTTATAGACAAGTGTCACCCATCAGTTCACCTTTAAAGCCGACACACTCCACTAATCAGCTTAGTTTGCCTGTGTAGCTGCTTTTGTAATTGTGGTCCACTTACTTCAAAGTTGAGCTCCTTTTTCATGCGGCGTTTGCATTATTTTGTTCATTTCTTTGGTATGTTTGCTCCCATTAGCTCCTATGATTGTGAGTTGAAAAAAACAGGTTTTGAAATGACACACGTGGCAAAATATTTGCCCAGTTATGCTAAATACACACCTGAATTATTTGGTTTGGTTTTTCACACATCACCACACTTTTCTGTTGGAGTCTATCAACACTGGTAAGCTGTAAAGGTGCTAAATTAAACAATGAACCTTTGTCACGTCTTTCCATTGATTTTGTGGTGTCACCGTCGTCTCCTGCTCAAGTCAACAGTGGATCATCGGATCAATGGGGATGATTAATTTGCCTTATCAGTGCATGGATTTGCTGTCCGGCTGAGCCTCAGTTGGTTAGCCGCTGTCAGTTTAAACCAGCGCTGGTCTGTAACAAGTTTTGTTCAGCCTCTAACAGGCCTGACTGCTCCTCTGTATCAAGCGTTTTTCTGCATCATTTGCCTGTCGCTAATTAAGGACGGCTAACTGAGCTCAAAGCGAACACTTCTCACACGTTCCTCTCGCCTTCACAATCATCAGGAGAATCACTCGATTTGTCGAGCGTGATGAATCGAGAAACACAATTAATATACATGAAATTGTTTTGGTGGAATTACTGCGGGGACAATTGACACAGTTTACACAGAATTCAGTGCACATTAGAGGACAATGCACATTAGAACATGTATACAGTGCTAATAATTGTCATTACACCATATTTATAATATAAACCCTTTTCAGACATGGGAGGCGTAACATTGCTGGCCTCATTAATCTGCATTCTGTCATTTAGAGGACTTTTACATGATATTAGTCATACATGTGATGTATAATAGATAATAATGCACAAATATAGTGCACAATAGCCAAACTATTATAACAGCAAGCTTTTCAAACTATCCAAATAAATGATAGCTTAGATATTCATAGTTTACTAAAAACTGAAAATTCTTTCCATGTGAGATGATAATCTGCTTTACCAACAGTAAAATAAAAATATTCCAAAAGTACACAGTTTGACTTTCCATTAGATCAATCTTGTCTCCCTGTCGGGGATAATTTGCAATTTTAAGTAAGTAATAATGTTGCTGCTGTTGTCCCACATGCATATGTGCACCACTTCCTTGCTTTGGAGACACTATGGATCCTGATGCTGCAGGTATTTAATAAACCCAGAGGAAAAACTCCTACAAACAGCTGGAAGCAGATAACTAAACTTCAGCTACATTCATTATTTTCAAGTCTTGTTGATCTGACTTGTTATTTTCGGTTTCTTCAGAGTAAAGTTGTATTTTAGGGACATTTCAGTTTTTAATAGATGAAATTGTCGAGAAAAGTGAACGGGAAAGAAGGTGTTTTGTGATTTTGATACTAAAACTGTGTCTTTTGTGCTCATTGTGATATTTTTTTTTACCAATATTGGTGCTGAAATGTGAAAGAAAGTGTGTGGCTTATGCTGAAAGTGATCCAGAAATGTTATAGCTTTCATGGACGTTACCAGAAAGCTCACTCGAACATGAACCTGGCAGGTTTAGATGCCATTAGATTATCAAAAAGGAGTTGTGAAAGGGTCTACAAAGTGTTTCTACGGTTCTGTGGGTTCATGCAACAACGCAGCAGCATACAGATGGTTTTTTTTTTAGCAGTACTAAAAGGTCCTCCACCTTAAAAAGACCAAAAGAAACAGAGACACAGACTCTCTGTCTGTTTGTACCGACTGGCTCGGCCAACATTTGCTCACATCAGATAGAGTTTCGGTTACCACAAAGGTTTCCCAAGCCAAAACGGATTAGGCCGAGCATCACAGGCATTGTTTCTATACATTATTAAACTTTTAAGCCACCGAAAAACAGGATTGTAAGAAAAAAAGAGGGAGAGTGGGAAGAGAAAGTAATTATTCATCCTCAGTGCTCACACACACCCCCACAGCTTCTTTAGCAAATCCCTCACTCAAGTTTCAAAAGATGACCATTCAGTTTATTTATTTTAATGTTTTTACCTCAATGCAAACTTTACCTGATATTGTTGTCACTCTTGATGTATTTAGACTTTCCCGCCTGAAGTTGAAATTAAAGTTTATTTTCTCAAATTGGGTCTTTTAAGAGGAATGGTCTTAACAAGCCATAACAAGCAGATGAATGGCTGGCTTCTCAAACTTTAAGGGTGTTATGCACCATGTCCGACTTCAAAGCCCGTCTTAACTCCACACTTTAATTGTATCTTCTTCAAGCCTGTCTGCCTGACCGCCATCTGATTCTGCTGACAACTGCACTCCTTCTCTCTTCTCCATGCTCATCCTTCTATCTCTCCATTCCTTCCATCTGTCATGGCTGATACAAGCCTCCTCCTTCCTTCTCTTTCCTTCAGCTCTTTCTAAAGTCACTCCGCTACAAGTGTCAACTCCGGCACGAGCCCTAAATTACTTTTTTTGTGTTGACATCCACCACTCACCCCTCAGCTCATGCGAACAGAATGATGCTATTCCCCCCCCTCTTCACTCTTTTTTATTTCTCTATTGCTGCTTCTTTTTCTTTTTTTGCAATTTCTCCCTGAGCCTACAAACAGACATTCACGCTTCTCTCCATATGGGCTTTAATTTGCCATTGTCCCCCAAGATATTCCTCGCTCAGGCTTGAGATAAAGGGATAATCACTTCAAAGGGAAGCTGGGGGGGAGACTGCCCCCTCCCTCCCAGCTGAAAGGAGAAGTGGACAATACGCTAATTGAGAGGGGGAACTGATCACAGGGTCTGTTCAAAGGGACGCCTGGCCACGCCCCCCTCCTCCCTCCAACGCACTTAATTTTATTAGTGTTTATGGTGATGCTCCAGCCAAAATTATCACTCAAACCCACCACAGCCTTTGAACTCCCAAATATTGGGTTATTTGCAATTATCCACCCTCTCCTCTTCTGTTTTCTCTTCCGTGCTATTTTAGCGCAAGTGTAGGATTTGAGCCGAGGAGAAAAAAAAGGGGCGATAAAAAACGGGACGCATAGAATTTTATTGTTCGCATTGTGGGAACATATACTGTGGGCTGTGATGTGATGCAAATCCAAAGGTTCTTATGAAAAAGAAGGGACAAAAAAACCGGGAGAATACAGGGCCGACTGTTTGACTGATGCAACTAATGATACACCATCAAAGACTTCTGCAGTACAGTGCTAAGATAGCAAGAAAGGAAGAAAGAACAAAAAGGAAGGAAAAAAAAGTTTTTTCTAACAAACCATTCCTTCAATTCCACTGTCATAATTTAAATCCTCTATCTCTTTCCGTGTATCCTGATGACACCTGTGCTGACAGCGGTGAAATGCAAACTTTCTCTAAATAAAGATGGGCCTCGTTTCCAATCTGCGGAGATGCACCAGATGCCTTTAATTTCTTCCAAAACCACGAGCTCTCAATTAGCCTCCAGGTCACCCCGTTTTATTGGGGCTTCATAGTACGTCAGTGGCAGCACTCTCGTCCTGTATTGTGCTTTTAAAGCGTTTGGATCTTCCTGTGAAATGGTTAGGGCCCCTAACAAAGGGGTCAGGGCAGGGTCAACATCAAAAAGGGGGCTTCTTGTGGTTACTTTACAGCACCCTTTCCCTCTTTTGTCACTGCTGAACACAAGAGTGCACATTCAAGGGTCAACAGGTGTGGTCTCGTGGGTTTGCCATCTCGTGACGCTTCCCAAATAAATTTAAAAAAGGGCAGCAACTTGTATCTCAGCTGCATCTTTCGGTGATCACAGTGGAAAACTGATTAAAAACAAACACATCCTGAATAGCTGAATAGCCTGAACTTTACATGTCATTAAAAACAGACTGAGCAAAGCTTCCTGCCTGTCAGCAAAAATTAAACTGTCTGTGGACTCTTCTTTTTTTCATTCGCAGTGATATGTGCGGCCTAATTTAATTTGAATGAAGATAACATCTCATCCCGAATATGAAATATCCCACTTTTAAGATTGTCCTGCACTTCAAAAATTACATTTTATAACCCTTCTGTATCTCGATTCTCCTTTCAAAGCTGACTTTATAGAAGTTAGTGTGCAGATAACACTGTGGCTACTTATTTCATGGCTTTAATTTGGACCTCGCTGATCAGCCGAGTGCCCCTTGAACATCTCAGTGCCAACACTCCTGACCCATTTTGTGACTTCGTGTTCCATCTTGCAGACATTGTGCAATTCCCATTTTGAAGTGTTGGAGGCCTTTTGTGCATTTTGGTGCTAAATTCTTTGGATTTGTAGCAGCGAAGTTTGTTTTACAGATATAAACAGCGGCTTTGAATGACCTCTTCATATAAATCGACACTGTCATATGCACACATCTATGCAGAGATGCGGAGAAAGACACTGTATACCTGCTGTCATACGGCTTCCTGATAACACCTTGCAGCGATAAACTTCTTTAAAGAACACAGCATTCAGGAGGTGGTTGGCAGGTCTGTCAGTGTGATCAGCTGGACTCCTCTGCTGTACAACGGCTTGCTATTGCACATGTATTTGTAAGAAAGTTGGACTATGTTAAAATTTCTCAACAGAACAGAAGTAAAATGTCGACATTGGAAACTTTTGGAGCATCTAGATCACGGACTGTATATAAAAGATGGAAGCAGTGACATCATCCATTGTTTTTTTTTTGGACTAACATAACAAATTTATCATCTATTTTCCTCTATATGGGACCATTATCTACTAAATTAACACCATGCTGTATTCAAAAAGTCTTAAAACTAGCATATGAGACCATAAATTCATTCAGAAAATGTGCATTGTGGTAACAATTGAAGTAAGAAGTGACATCATTTTCTCTAAAGCTGTGTTTTCCTATAATTGCAAAGCATATTATAGTTGTTTCTATCAACTGCTTTGGTGCGAAAATTCTACGGTACATAGTGTTGCCAATAGGTGGCAGTATAGATGATGCTACATGTAGCTGCAATGAACAGAGTTGCTTGATTGTTGCGAAAAACCTTGAATAAGTAGGAGAAACACACAAAATTTTGGCCATTTACGTAAGAAAAATGGAGAGAATTATTCAGGAATTGGGAAAATGTGTGTCTATCTCCCATGAAGACCCTTAAGTTGTTATTGAAAAAGTCAACAAGAAAAACCTCAAGCAGGTGTAAAACCTTTTTTTGGTAAATTTGGGGAAGCATTTATGGAATTGTGATGTTTCCATTTACCTTTTGTAATGCAGTACTTCAAAATGTGTATAAAAATATGGAATGGAAACACAGTTATAGACTTTTATACAATCTGAAGAGTCACCCCCTGCTGGCTGTTGGAAAGAATGCAGCTTTGTCACTTCCACATTTGCGTCCCTTTTCAAACCTGGAGGATACTTTTATATACAGTCTATGATCTAAATCCAAAAAGTCTTGCGATCAGCAATGCCAAGCTGGATGAGATTGTCACCCTGAAACATGCGGCCAAGATTTGGCCATAAATGGACAAAGATGCTGACACGACTGTAAACCCACATGGGAGCAGCTACACAGCACGCTTATTTCTCCATGTATAATTCGACATGAATTAATCACCACTTGGGGACCTCAGAGAAGTTGGATTTCATTAGTTCTCTTGTCCTGCACCATCATGAGAGTTTTGTGAATTTGAATCCTCTGACTTATATAATTATATTCTCCTTTAAAGTTGATTTTCAACATCAAAGGGACAATATAGCCTTTGAAGTACCATGGGATTGGATCACTGTCTAACCCACTCTTTAAGATTCTGTCACAATGACATTAGGGAAGTCATGTGAATTAAAAGACTAGAGAACAGCTCTTGCCTTTGCTCTGTGTCCAATTTCAATCAAAATGTCATGCTGTGCCATTTTCCCTGAATGTGGAACTGGCAAGTGTGTTAGGTTGACATCTTTGTGGCTAAAATCCTGTGACTAATATGTAAATTATTTGACAGTTACACTCTGTGGGATTGTCAAATCAGGGCTATAACTTAAAGTATAAGTTTTACATTATTGTGGGCATTGTTTAAAATTAGATTTAACCACAAATTCTTGCCTGTCACTCCCCTTACTCCAGTAAATCTGTAATTTAGGAGGAATATTACGAGAATTACAGAAGGATAATGGACCCAAACGGCATATATATGGTAAAGCAATATAGAAATAATGAAGACATATCTTACTGTACAGTAGGTGATAAATGTATACATTGGGGGACACATTAGGCCAGCCAAAGGTTCCCTGAAGGTTACTGTTTGCTGAACTTTAGGGAATGATCACATTGAGCATCAAAGCACTTAGATTTAATTAATTCTGGTGACTTTTTATGCAACAATTTGTTCCCTGAAGGTTTCTGTTTGCTGAACCTTAAGGGAATGTTACCTAAAGATTGAAGCTGAGAATTGAAACATCTAATATTCTTGATTTTGGCATTTCTTTATGCACCACTTTGTTCCCTGAAGGTTACTATATACTTAAGGGAATGTTTAGAAAATGTTCAGGTAGAGTATCAAAACACTTCATTTCCTGTATTCCAGTGATTTTTGTATTTACCAATTTGCTCCCTGAAGGTTATTGTTTTTGCTGAACCGTCAGGTAACATTTGAGGAACGTTCAGGGAATGTTCACAATGAGCATCTAAACACGTGAATTTCCTGTATTTTGGTGATTTGTAAGGACAAATTTGTTCCCTGAAGGTAACTCTTTGCTGAATGTTGAGAGAATGTTCCCTCAAGATTCCCTGAAGGTTACTTGTTTGCTTAAATCTTTAGGGAACTTACAGGTTGAGCATCAAAACACTTGAATTTCCTGCATTCTGGTGAATTTTTATGCACCAATTGGTTCCCTGAAGGTTGCTGTTTGCAGAACCTACAGAGAATGTTCCCTCATAGTTCAATGAAAGTAACTGTTTGCTGAAGATTCAGGGAACATTCAAGATGAGCATGAAAGCCCTTAATTTCATGCATCAATTTGTTCCCTGAAGGTTAATATTTGCTGAACGTTCAGGCTATGTTCATAAAATGTTCAGGTAGAGCAACAAAACTTTTGAATTTCCTGCATTCTGGTGAATTTTTATGCACCAATTTGTTCCCTGAAGGTTACTGTTTGCTGAACTGTCAGGGAACATTCAAGGAACGTTCAGGGAATGTTCACAATGAGCATCTAAACACTTGAATTTCCTGTATTCTGGTGATTTTCAAGCACAAATTTGTTCCCTGAAGATTACTGTTTTCTGAATGTTGAGAGAATGTTCCCTCGAGGTTCCCTGAAGGTGTTTGCTGAATCTTCAGGGAACTTACAGGTTGAGCATCAAACACTTGAATTTCCTGCAGTTTGTGCCTTTCTGTGTCAGTTTATGGTATAAATGTCTTAATTTATGTACAAACACAAAAATAAGGTCCTTTTCCTCTTTCATGTTTTTAATGCACTAACGTAAATATTGAGGGGAACTTCTGCCCTGAAATCCCCTCCTGAAATCTAGCCTATGAATATCAGTGAAACAGTATTGCAAACCCTCTTTCTAATGGCTTCTCCTGAGCTGCTAAACTCACTCCTGTCACTTCAAGAGGCCACGGGCAACAAAAGTATCGCCTTTGTTTGCTTTGTGTGTCTGTTGAAACTTTGTGTAGTGACAGACGGACTGTGAGAGTAACACTATTGGCGCGGTAGATTACTTGTGACGCTCCAAAGCCTCGGGGAGTTGGCTTGAGATTGCCTGTCTTTGATAAGGTCCTGGCACACAACTAAACCCTGTCCCCGTCTGGAAAAGTTTATTAATAAACCCGGAAAGTTTGCCGCCGAGGATGAAACGCGAGCTGTAATCTGCGGATGTTTCTGGACAGTTGGATGCGTTCGGAGTGGATTAATTCAGTCGTTTTTCTGCGTTTTCGCGCAAACGAGACGCTGCGTTTTTATGTATCTTCCGGGACCAGGCCAGCGGTTCTTCACTTTGAAGTCCACAGTTAAACCTTTAGCCCAGTTGGTGCAGAAACAGCCCGGAGGATTTGTGCTGCTTGAAACTCTACCTGCGGAGAGAAGTCGAGAGGAAAAAAGGGGGCTTCTCTGTTTATTTAAAATTTTTATTTTATTTTTTATTTTTTATTAAACCTGGGGACGGAGACGGGACAGGGACGCAGCGGCTTTTTACGCGCAGCCTTGTTGTTGGACTTACTTTACTTTTCTAATCAGGCAGGCTGCTCGGCTACACGGATGGTAAGTTGTCGGGAAGCTGTTCCACAGGCCCCCTCTCTTGGCCGCTTTGATGTGCTGCTGCTGAGCTTTGAAGTTGAGAAATGCGGGCTATGTTTCTTGTTTGTGGGCGAGAAATACGGTGAGATAGATAAGAAGCTTATGTGTGTGTGCTTGTGTAGCCCAGATATATAGAAGAAGAAAAAAAACGGAATATTTGTCGGGTGGTGCGTCTTCTGGCTGGGAAAAAAAGTGGGATGTCAGAGCCCCCACCTCCTCCTCCACCTCCTCCTCCAGATTTTGACACCCCCAGTGATCTACATAGGGACTGAGCCTGCCTCCTCTGAGGTCAGTTGTTGAATGGGACAGGCTACATTAAACTACAGCGCCTTGTTTTGCAGCGAGATAACACCACATGTGGCACGGCGCAGGGTTTAAATAGTGCGTCGCTGGTGTTGTTTTCTCTCTCTGTGTGTGTTTGCTGGATTACTGATCGGTTTTTGGACTGTATTCGACTGGAAATGGAGTAATAGCTGGAACTTTTTTAACGGCATTTCCTCCGGTTTTTGGATCTGCTCTGCGATGGTATGTTGCTGGAGTTGCCACTGTGAGTGTAGAAATGTTGCATTTATTTTTTTTCACCAAACCAAGAAGCGATTATTGTTTTGTGTGTCATTGTAGCCGCTTATCGTGCGTAACAGTGTCGCAGGTCTTCACTCCAAAATATGCCTTTCAGCTCGTGTAGAGACACGTTGCCGAGGCTGTGGCTCGGATAATGTGCCGTAATAAACCTTCTTCCCGGGCGATTGATGGTTTTTTTGCATTTACGCATGAGCGACCGGCTTCTCCCGCGGGGCTTCTTACCCCCTTTTTCGTACATTACAGCGCTTTAAGGTCATTGTGGAGCAGATCAGATGCTGCTGCTGCTCGTCTCGTACATTTCTGGGATGGGGAGGACAAGTGTGAGTGGGAACGAGCGGTGATGCAGGCGAGGGGAAGGGTACGGTCGTCCGAAACAGATTGGGAATTAATTGGAGTTGAAGCCTGTGACATGGACTCGTTAGGAAAACACGTGTAAGCCACAGTTGTGAGAAATACGGTTTTGGTGAAGAGTGAGGCTGTGCGAGATGATTATTCTTGTAAAATGCGTTTTGATGTGGCAGATCAATGCACGTAGAGAATGTAGGCTGCAGTTGATCTCTCATTTAGATTATAAATAGATAAATGAAACGGAAAAAAAGCCTTTCATATTTCCTTTCTCTGTGAACCCGGCGAGGGTTTTTTTGAAAGGGACTGTTTACTTGATGTCTTTCTTTGAAGTTCAGCAGGATCTGGCTTTGATTAGATCAATACTTTGTGTTTCAGAGTGAAGAGGAGCTGAGAAGCTCCCCCGCTGCTTTTAGAGAGTGAGGAGGATTAGGCTGGAGCTCAGTGGAGGCACGACGGCACTCTCACACGGCAACCAGAGCTGGAGCCATGAGCAGGGCGCTTACGGAGCACATCAGCAGTAGCTTCCGAGAAGATGCTCCTCGTCCTCCGGTGCCGGGGGAGGAGGGAGAGGCGTCATGCTACAACCCCAGCAGATCTGCCAAAATGAGAGCCCAGAGCAAGGTTAAAGATTCCCCCGCCGCGCCTCCCGGCTCCACACCGCGGAGGAACGAGGATGGACTCGGGGAGCCAGAGGGCAGCGCGTCCCCGGACTCGCCCTTAGTCCGGTGGACAAAGTCTCTGCATTTTCTGCTGGGCGACCAAGACGGCGCTCACCTCTTCAAGACCTTCCTGGAGCGGGAGAACTGCGTGGACACTTTGGACTTTTGGTTCGCCTGCAACGGCTTCAGGCAGATGGACTTAAAGGATACCAAAACGTTGCGAGTTGCCAAAGTTATTTTCAAGCGGTACATCGAGAACAACAGTATAGTCGCCAAGCAGCTGAAACCGGCCACCAAGACCTTCATAAGGGATAGTATTAAGAAGCAACAAATAGACTCTGCCATGTTTGACCAGGCACAGACGGAAATTCAGTCCAACATGGAAGAGAACGCATACCAGATGTTTCTGACCTCTGACATATACCTCGAATACGTGCGCACCGGCTGCGAGAACGCAGCGTACATGAACCACGGCGGGCTGGGCAGCCTCAAGCTGATGTGCGGATACCTTCCTCCTCTCATTGAGGAAGAGGAATGGAGTTGTACCGACCTGAAGGCAAAAACATTGGGCTCTGTGGTTGGACTGTCAGCGAAAAACCTGAGGGCTACTGCTACCATCCGGACAGCAGCTGAAGTGCTGGAGAACAGTTGCAGGTGAGTCTGTGTGTTGTGGTGATTTTTTTTTAATGCTCACGTGTTGGTCCTGATCCTTCATCAGTTAAACTGCACTGAATATGTGGCGGTGATTTCGCAAAATGCCTTAAAGAGGGAGAGGGAGGTAGAAGGCACTTGATCAAAGGGTCTCAGAGGAACATGCCTGTATATTTGTGCCCTCCTGCCTTGCAGTTAGTCAGAGGGGTTGGAGGGGTGGAGGGGCGGGGTGGCTACAAAACATCAATGCATCTGAGCCTTCCTTTTAAGTAAATGGTGTCTTGCAGGCAGCCCTCTGCTGGCTTGCTCAAGTTTCCTGTGCTTTGAAACCCTTCCTCCGGTTCAGGAATGAATTCAGACACCGAGCCTCACGACTGAAACAGTGTGATGCTATTGTAAAGTTGTGCTGCATTTTTTTTTCTCTCCCCCCTCCGCTTTATTCTGCCCACTAAGCCATATAGTTATTGTATGCTGTCACGAAATCTCCTTAAAGCGGAGAAATGCTAATACACAGTTAAAAAGAACTTGTGCAGTCAGTCTTATGCCAAGCGGAGATATTGTTCTCTTGGTCAGAGATGAAAGCAGAAACTGTTTGTGGAAAGCATTCGGGCTTTTATCATAAGAGCTCGTCCCACACATTGTCCAACAGCTGAAATCTTTTCAAGCCAGGAACATTTTCAAAAACTGGATTTTATGCATGAGCCTGCATCAAAGGCTGCTTAAAAAGTTTTTTTTCTTTCACTCAACTACTTTGTCCTCACATCTGGATGCAATTACAGCTTTTACAGTGTCTCAATAGTTTGGTTTGGTAGGAAAAGTGCAATTTATTGATGATCCATACTTTTCTTGTCAACTTATCTGAACATTTAATGAGATTAAACTAGTCTCCAACATTTTTTTTTTTTGCATAAAAGTAATTGATTAAGTGTAATAACTTAAGCACTCTCCTGAGGATTTCTCTATCCTTCATGTGAGCAGATGTCAGATAACATCACAGCACAGTTGCTCATTTGCTTGGAAGTGGCTATGTTGAGTTAGGAACCAATAAGCACAGGGTTTGTTGACATGTGGGCATATCCTGCTTTCCCCGGTGTGTGTGTGATCCCCCCTGCATTCTTGTTTTTCAACTAAAAGAAAAGCGAGCCCCCTTCTTTCTCCCCCCCTCCGTCTCCCCCCTTGCCCCTCACCATCTCTTTAGGTCAACCAATTTCCATCTCAAACATGTGGAACTAATTTTGCCACTGCACAGATTCTTTTTTCCCCTCTTTTTTTGAGAAACCTCCAACTCCAAAGTGATTGAAAAACACAACAATAAAACATCCTCAGCTCAGTTCCGCAGCTTCAACCACCGACCCCACTTTCCTATAGATTGTGTGTCAGTGTTTTCCTTCCTCTTTTCTTTTCTGCCCAGGACTTTTATCTCTCTTTTTTTTTTAAAGAAAAATCTGTCTGACAGAGACTAAGCATGCTTTGGAGGGAGACAGGGAGAGACAAGAGGAGGGGAAGAAGGGGGGAAAGACAGGAAAGAGAGGGGGGAGATCATGAAAGAAAGAAAAGAGATGGAGAAAGCGAGCGGGGGGTGCAGAGAGCCCAGCTGTGCTAAATACCTGACTCTTTGCGTGGACCTTCCAAAGGTCAGGTTTGTGCTTGGGGCCTACGGCTTTAGTCATGCTGGGGTTCTCCTCAGCACTCCCGGCAGAAGGCATTCTCATAAAGAAAGGGGCCCTCCTTCCCCCTTTTTTCCCTCTCTCTCTTTCTCTCTCTCTCTTGCTCTCTCTCTCTCCTTCTCACTCCCTCTCTAAAGCTCAAGTTCCCCTTTCCTCCTTCTTCTTCTTCTTCTTCCCTCCCTCTTCCATGTCCACCCCCTTCACTACTGGAGCAGGAATGCAACACAGCAGGAGAGAGTAAAAGACTTTTTAGAAAGGAGAGTCGGCGAAGGAGGGGAGGGCCCCCAGACTGGATGATAGCGAGAGAGGGGGGGGTAGAAAAAGTGGGAGAGCGTGGAGGAGAAAACACTCCAAGGAAAGAGTGGCGTTTTTAGAGTATGGGCTCAAACAAAAGGGAGGAGAGAGAAGGAAGGGAAATGCAGTTGTTCATTCACTCAGACTCTGCAAGGCTGCTCACTTTATCCACCAACACACAAACCTTGTATTTTAGGGACAAAAATGAACCCATAGCTCCATCTATAACACTCCCCAGACCCCAAACTCTCATCAAAGTGGCTCTAAATCACAAAAATCTGCAGAAAATGACATCAAAACAAACTCGACACACCTCTCTCCGCAACGCATTAAAACTTTGGCGAACGTCTTCCACAGGTCCCACCGTCGAGGAGACCCTGCCAGCCCCTACTTTGTCAACTCTGGCTACATTTTTGCCCCCGCCACCAGTGCCAATGACAGCGAGATCTCCAGCGACGCCACGACAGATGATTCCATGTCGATGACGGACAGTAGCGTGTAAGTTTTACAGGTTTTTTGTTGTTGTTTTTTTTTCTCAATGGAAATCTTAAAAAAAAAAAAAAAGCCGGTAGATCAGTTTCATTACAACCCAGCTGGCTCCCGCAGATAATGTAGCAACTTCAAAAGGCTCATTTCCATTCAGCTGACCGTGGCCAAAGCTCTGGTGAATTTTATTATTTCCACAGTATCTAAATGCGCCTGGACCAGATTTGAGATTTCACCTTTCCAGGAAAAAAAACGTCTCGGGGTGTGAAGAAAAATATTTGGCCTTGTAGTTTAACAGACTCAGCTTTTTCTCGGGGCCAGGGGACTGCACTGTTGTGAAATAATGGCCTGTAATGTATTTTAATTATCATCTATGATTGACTCCAGGTAATTCTATTAATGTGCAGTTGTTGCTGTGGCCTCCAGGGAGATAACTCTGGGAAAGTCATTATGTCTGAGGACCTTTTGAAGTTTATTCTGATGCGTTACAGACTGGAGAGAAGGCAGAAAAAATGAGAACGTCTTGATGTGGGTGGGGGCGTTGCCTCATTTTCCTCAAAGTTGATATGTATCCATCCCACCCACCCTTCTGCCACAACAGACTTGTTTTTTTCATATTATCTAATCGCTTTTTCCCTTTGAAGAGCTGAGAGAGGGGGGGAGGAGGGAAATGGCCATTCGGGCCTCAAGACAAACTCATTGAAAAATGTTGGCACCAAATGAAAGAAGGCTTACTCACATGGTGGGTCGGTTTCCTGCCACTGGCCTCAGCGGCGTGCTGAGATCATGTGTCTGCGAGGCTTTCACAGGGGTTACTCATTTCTAGACCTTGGGACAAGACACAAGGAACTCCTCCTGGCCAGACTAGGACACCCCCCTCCCCAAACCAAAAAAAATAAAAAATCACCTCCAAACACCCCTCCTCAACCTCTCTCCTCCACCCTCCAGAGCCAATAGCAGGAGTGGTGAGGCTCGAAGTGCAAGGGAGTGAGAAAATAAAGTGCATGGAGTATAAAGGGCTTAACTGAATCGCTTTCAGCCTATTGTTAGGTGAGGGGAGCTTAGCGGGATAAGAGGGTGGCTGGCTGCTTTGAAAATGACTTGCACAACTGAATAGGAGATCCCCATAAAGTAAGGGCCCATGAAACCATGAAAGAGTCCACGGCTGTTTTCTCTTCCCCGACCTGGACAAAGCGCCCGGCCGTCACATGGTTTTTAACCGGGGGTGGGGACAGTTGGGATTGATAAAAAAAAGCGAGAGGGAAGTCGGTGAGCTTTTTGTTTGGGAGTGATGCTTTTTTGCAGCTAAGTTTGGAGTTCTTGTTAGCGCACCAAGTTCCTCTGGGCTGTTGAGTTTTTACTTTTGAAGAGTTTCCTGTGTTTCTTCCTGCGCCTTCAGGGATGATGGCTTGTAGTCTCAGGGGTACAGTTTGTGAAGCATTGATTTTTGGTAGAAGGCCCCTCTTACAAGAAGAAGCTCACTGCAGCACAGGTGATATCGGCAGCCTGACTCCCTCCACTGTCTTCTTGGCAATGTCACACCGCAGAACTTGAATACAGAAGGAAAAAGCGAGCTAATTGTTGATCATGTGTCAAAGTTATATTCTTTTAATAGCGCCCACTCTGAGGTCTTTGACACAGAGATCTTCTCCCGTCCTTGTCCCAAACTCTCTGCAGCTTCTCTTCATTCGAGGGAACAATTTGATTAGTGTGTCCTTTTATAGTGTTTAAAAGACACACTGCAAATTTGAATCTCATTTCCCAGATAAAGAACAAGAAGAGAAGGATTTGGGAAGAGGGGTGGGTTGGAGGGGGGGAGTGGAAGAAGGGGTGGTGG
>OMNN01096236.1:2588-30401 GCA_900302755.1 Chromis chromis
TAAGTTTTTACCATTTATCCTTCATGTTGATTGGCTGTTTCTGGAGATGTGTAACCAATCAAATTACCCTAAAGTTACAGAACCAACAAAAACACATGTTTTAGTTACTTGTCACTAATAGTATCTAATTTTATAAATATATTTATAGCATTAGTAGTTTTATCTGTTAAGTAAAAAGGGGGCAGTGGTGGCCTAGTGGTTTGTGAAGCCAACTTGTAACCGGTGGGTCGCCGGTTCAAGTCCCTGGACTGGCAAGAGGTTGAGGTGGGAAAGTGAGAGATACTGCTTGTCCCAGTCACCACCACTGTGGGCCCTTGGGCAAGGCCCTTAACCCCTGACTGCTCCCTGGGTGCTGCACCACGGCAGCCCACTGCTCCTGGTATGTATAGTTAAGGTTAACTTTGAATAGGATGGATCAAATGCAGAGAAGGAAGGAACCAAAGGGGATCAATAAAGGTTAGATTATTAGATTATTAAAAGGAAATGTTTGTTAAATTCTGATTAATTTATATTTTAACAGTTTTTCAAATAACAAGTTAATTAACTGATTAACTGTTAGAGCTCAAGCGATGGATGAATAAAGCAGTATAGAGAGAGCTGATTAATTGCAAAGTTCATTGACAAAAAAGTAATCCGATAGCTAAATTTATGTTTTTTAAAGCAAAATACAAAAAAACATGTTGGCTAATAACAATAAATGAAATGTTTTTTTTTTAAAGATTTATTTTTGGCCTTTTCATGCCTTTATTAGAGAGGATAGTGGATAGAGTTAGAAACGGGAGAGAGCGGGGAAGGACATGCGGTAAATGGCCGAGGTCGGACTCGAACCCGGCACAGCCGCTACGCCTCTGCACGTGGGTCACGCGACATAACCGCTAGGCTATCGGGGCGCCCGGAGGAATGCTACTTAATTTGAACTTCGTCATTAACCTCAGACCTTCTGTCTCTAAGAGCGGAGGTTCTCAACGTTTCTGCATGTGGGATGACAAGCATGACAGGATGGCAAAGAGCGGTTATGTGAAAGGGGGTTGGTGCTGGTGTGCAGACCTCAACATAAAAATAAAACAATAAATCCAAAATTCAGGAAACAAACAAAGGATCCAGAGCTCATCCCACCATTTGATGACAACTGAGCTTAATTTACTATGTTACCTTATAAAGACCCATTTAGAAATATTTACAGTTATTCATATGACATATCCTGTGCAGGATATTTAGGGTGAAAGTTGCTTTTATGTCAGTATTTGACAGACGTACCTCCTGATCAGAGCTGGAGCTTATCGTGAGGTCTTGAATGACCTTCAGGTGGGGCTGGATGTTCAGCAGGTTGGCTGTGCTCTCACTGAGACACAACTCCAGCACAAGCTGAAACACACATTTACAAGAGCTTGGTAACACATTTTGGTTGTATTCCTTATAATCGACATTTAAATGATCACTTTTATTTTTATTTTGCTCTTGAATATAAATAAAATGAGTAACAATGAAGTTCACTGATATTTAGAAACATCTCTTGCGTCTCACCCTCGCTCTTAGTCTGAGCAGGAGCTGTACTTTCTCTCTTGGTGTCAGCAGCTCTGGAGCCAACTCCGTCACCACCCGCACCAGCTCCTCCACCTTCCCATAATGTGCCACATTACAACACTGGACCACCTGCCAGGCAAAGGCACTCATCAGACGCAGGGTTGGCACCAGGAGACACAATGAGGAGATGGGCAAATGGCAACCTGCAAATAGAAGGATTGATTTAACATTTAGAATTACTCAAACAGACTTAAATAACTTGCAGGTATTTTCAAAATACATTTCCGTGCAAATATTGCAACTGCAAGTCTGTAATGGCAGTGATTCAACTAGTCTTGTTGTTTGTGCCAGTTTGCAATTTCATGAAGTTGTAAAAGAAATTAGTTGAATAATTAGTAATTATTGTACTTTTCTGCCTTAAATAACCCAGTTCAGAACAAACCATTTCTTAACATATACCTTAACTTTACCATCAATTACATAATCTTACCAAAGCAAGATCATTTCATGTCAGAAGCTGTACCTGCCAGGCCAAATTTAGGGTAAAAAACACCCATGAAACCCCAACTTTCTGACTGGATGTCTGCACAGACCATCTACTAACTTTTATCAGAATCAATCAGTGTGCCATTAGCATGCTAGTAGCTTGTATTAAAGAATTTAAATCTGCAATATTTACATGTTTGCTTTACAATTATCTTAAGAACAGCAATGTCCTTTCACTGCATAATAGGGACTTAGAGTATAATGTGACAAGCGATTTAGTAAACACTGTATTATAAGACAGCACTAGAGAGATCAAACACATTAAACTGCATAACCACCTACAAGAAAAGCTACAGAACATTTAGTCATCTTTGCTGCAATAATCACAAAAACAACTGTGAAGTCCTTTTGAGCCTGTCTGGAGTCAGACACCTCATGTTTCCCAATGGAGGATAATTCAGTTGCAAGTCTAAAAGTGTAAAAACAACTATTTATTTTACCTTTTGCTGTTGCAGGTATGTCTTGCTGTGATGCCTGTAGAGATGCATGGTCTGAATGTGTGACTTCAGCTACTACAACCTGTGACTTGCGGCAGCCAAGGACTTTATCCATGATTGCAAACCATTTGGTTTTTTGTCTTTTAGAGTTTCTCTGCTCCCTAATCCTTTTGTACTTTCGCTTCAGCAGTCGTATTTTTGACCTGCACTGGCTGGTGGTCTTATCAAAGCCCTGAGTGGCGAGTTCTGAGCTCAGCTGAGCGAACACTCTCTCATTTCTCTGAGTGGATCTGAGCTGCTCCTGGATGCTCTCTTCTGACCACTGAGTGAGCAGCACTGACACTTCATCTGACGTCCAAACAGCTCGCGATGAATCTGGTTGAAGCAATATAAGAGAGTTAGTACAGCAACACCTCTCAGAGATTCAGCTAAATGTGTTGACATTAAGATTAAGACAACATACCACTGACATGCTCGTATTCTGGTGATTTAGGTTCTGTCAGCACAGCAGATGAATCCTCTTCTTTCACACGCTCTCCATCAGGGCCGAGGACATTGTCCAAAATAGAAAACCAGTCGCTTTTAACATCCTCAAGTGGTCCGAATTCTTTGATTCTCTTGTACTCCTCTTTAAGATTATTCACTTTAAGACTACACTGATGTGGCGTCTTGTTAAATCCCACCAAAGCCAGTTCACTGCTGAGATATGTGAAAACTTCATTGTCGGTTGCTGAGGTGAGAAGCTGTTTCTGAATGTTTGGTTGCGCCCAGAGGGTCATCAGCACTTGGATTTCATCAGGCAGCCACTGAGATTCATCTGTGAAAATACATTTAAAATTTTAAAAAATGATAATGAGGTTGATATTTAATGCAGTCTATGCTTCGGTGCGGTTTTAATCATTTAAACTTCACTGTTAAAATTACACTTTAATAAGCCTGGTCATTTCTTGGTGTATTTTGAAAAATGTTTTGCAAAACAGCACAACACTCCTGAGACACAGGGAAAACATCTGATAGAAGCATTATGTTGGTCAGTATTAAATACAAAAAACGGTGACATGTTTCAGGATGAAGGGGCAGAGGCATTTAAAAACTTAAAAGTATGAGTCGACCGACATGTTTTTGTCAAGGCTGATATCAATACCGATTGTCAGTACTCAAGAAGACCAATATTTATTTTAAGGAAGAATCTTGTTTAAATTTTGATTAACAGAAGTTGCAACACAAAACTGTTAAAATACTGTTGTTTATGTGTGCTTAACATGTGTTTAAATAAAATTGAAAATGTCAACATTTAGCCCCATTTTAAAATGAAAATATTTTATCGGGAACTGGGTTAAAACAAAATAAAAAATCAATAAATCAGTATATAATCACAAAAATGCTGCATGTCAGATATGATAACTGACCAGACCGATTATTAATCAATCCCTACTTAAAGGGTCTAAACACAGGAGCAGTGAGATAACTCAGAAGTCAAAATCATCAAGACTAGAGCACTGCAAGCCACTTTGCTCTGGCACAGTAACACTATGTTTGATTCACAAGAGTCTATACTAGACTTTAAATCTTTGCCTAATAAAATCACAGACTAATAACATGCACTGGGAGCTGAGGGTGGTGAAAAGTCTCTTCATTTTTAAGTAGTAGTTCCTGCACTGCATTTTCTGCCCAAGGCATTAGAGTCTTCTGATATGTCGTCTACCTACCTCTCTGTAGCTTCTTTCAAATAGCACAAATGAAAAATGTGTAGATGAAAAGAACTTCAGCTACTGACAAATATTAAATCTGCATTAACTTGATTTCTAGTTAAGATTCCACTCACCCTCCGTGTCGGCATCCAAGACTACTGGCTGAGTGGGCAGCGAGGGCTCTGTGGAGGAGGAATCTGATGTTTCTGAAGGTTTCACTGCTGCAGTCTGGGAACTCAGGACTTCATCCATAATGGCAAACCAAACACAGCTGCTTCCACCCTTCTGATGACCATTCTTGACCCTTTTGTACTCCTGCTTCATCTTTTTGATTTTCTCCCTGCACTTATTTGGTGCTTTGTTAAATCCAAGTGATGCCAGTTCAGCACTGAGGCAACTGTAAACATTATTATTTCTCACGTTGAAGAGTAGCTCTTGTTGAACTGCGGGATTTGCCCAAAGCGTCAACAATGCCTGGACTTCTCTATTTGACCAATAGCACAAGCGCGCTTCTGTAAAAGAAACAGAACATCAGTTATAAAGTCAATATAGCACACTAAAAGTAGAAAGAAAGAAATCAGTGCGTATACATGTTCTACTACCAGTTTTGTATACTTTTTCTGAGGAGTGGGAGGAGATAATGTTGATTTACATATGAACCAGCATTCTTATCTTGTACAACCCTGAACTGAAAAATTGTAGTTAAAGGCAGCGGCTCGTGCACTGGAGAAATCAAAAATATTTTTTAAATCAAGAATTAACTCAAAGATTCCTACCCTTACTTACTCTGAATAGCATTTAGCCTCTAACCAATGCATTCAATTTTGTTCATACTGAAATTTTTCCCACAAAGAATGTTTTGGTGAACCCCCAAAGAGGCTTTAGCCAGTGTTAAATGAAAATCACTAGCAGTAAAATGATGAGATTTAATAATAAAAACAGCAATTCCATTTTTAAAACAGTTTTGTTAATCGTTTTTCATTTGCTCAAGCATAACAGACATTTTTTGTTTATCAAATGGCCAGAAAAAGAAAAAGGCGTAGATCTCTGTCAAATAAGGCAGCACAGACTCATTGCCTTTGCTGTAGGCGGACTGATCATGCTTACTGCCTTGGCCATTTCTGAGCCAGGAAAAACACTGAATTATGCATTTCTCTAAAGACTATTGCTTTTGGGAGACAGCAGTGCTCTACATTAAGGCCAGTGTTTTAGAATCCACTACTAGTAGTACACATTTGTTTTGGAATGTATTAGTTAGTTATAATTAATAGTTAGTTATAACTAATAACATTTGTTATATATATGGCTGTGTGACTACTTGCTTTTGACTGATGCTTGCGCTGCAGTGGAGGTCACTGCAGAGCTTGTAGAGGGTCCATCACAGTCTTCTAGTTGAATAGAGCAGAAATCAGGTATTTGCAGATTCTCCACAGGACCAAGTGTTGGATCAGGGACAGTAAATGGTAGAACATGGCCTGGCGTAGTGCAGCTTTCAGGAAAGTCTACCATAGTGGGTGAATCTGAAAGAGAATAACAACTGAATGAAAAGATCTTAAATAAATGCTACACTAATCTAACAGCTTGTGTACCACAACACATACAATAACATTATCTATATAATGTGCATATATTTATTTAGGGAACCAGCATCCAAATTACTTGAATGGTTAGCATTTTCATAATTCAGTATAACTGCATAGCACAGGAGGGTTGTGTTTAATTGGCTGATTAAAGCATGACTATTTCAGACATGCACTCCATTCCATTAATCTGGCAGCATCTGAGCATGTCGGTCTAATGTAGGGGTGTCAAATCCTGGTCCTCGAGGGCCCCTATCCTGCATGTTTTAGATGTTTCCCTCTTCCAACACACCTGATTCAATTAATCAGGTGTGTTGGAAGAGGGAAACATCTAAAACATGCTGGATTGTGGCTCTCAAGGACCAGGATTGTCCACCCCTGGAGTCTGCAGATTTCTAACATGTTTTGTACCAATCTGACTTTGTTTTCCTTCATTTCAAATTAAGTCGGGTACTATGGATCTTATACAAAATAAAGCAACACAATAAAGTCACTACACTAGGTTTAAAGACAGAGAGAAACTGCAGGTGTGATGGTATTTACAGCTTAAATCTTGGTGAGTTTTGCTACAGCAGTCCTCCAAACCAAATCACATTTGGCATGCTCTCAGACTTTTCACAAGTAGTGTGCTGTAGAAATAGGAGTAGACTTTGTGTAACTTCAGGTGTGTTTGTTTCATGGCATCCTCCAAGCCAGATTAAAGTTGGCAAAACGCTCCCCGCTAATCAAATATTGACTGCTGGCTTTGTGAATGAACATCGAGAACTCCTAGATGTCTCAGAAGAAGTACACCGATTATTGGCACTGGATATCTGCTGTAAAATTCTGCAACAGGTCTTTTCACAGTAGACATGCTACCACACCCGCTACCAAAATTTTATCACCTGTTCCTTGGCCCATTATCAACATTTCCTGAAAATTTCATCAAAATCGGTTCATAACTTTTCAAGTTATCTTGCTAACAAACAGACAGACAAACGCAGGCGAAAACATAACCTCCGCTTCGCGCTTGGCGAAGGCAATAATGGATTCGTTATGGCTAAACCATGACCGGGGCGACATCAAGCTAGCATGCCGAATACTTGGGACCAGTAACTGAAAAGGTCTTAGTAGACTTACTGTGCATTCTGATTAGCATTTGCTGTATTATGCTGCATTATTTAGTGTATTTTAAGTTGCATAGAACATACTGTGTATAAAACTGACCTGTATCCACATCTGAAATCATGAATTCTAATATCATGGTGGCCGACTTGTCTGTTGCAGCAGGTTTCTCTTTAATGATGGCGTCTATGGCGTCGTACCACCTGAAGGTCCTTCCTCCACTTCTTTCACCGTGCTTTTTAATCTTCCTGTACTCATGTTTTAGCTTCTTTAACTTCTCCCTGCACTGTTTTGCTGAGCGAGTCATCCCCATGGCGGCCAGCCTGTCCGACATTTCCCTGTAAACGTTCTCATTTCTAAAGGACTCCTTCAGCTCTCTCTGGATTTTCTCCTCAGACCACACGCTGAGCAGCGCCTGGGTCTCTTCCAGGGACCAGTTCAGCATTGGGTGCATGTTCCTTTTTTCTCCCTTTTGCTTCTAAAGCCGAGAGAACGGCACAGAAACGGTTCCTGTGGAGTATTTACTGTTTTTTCCAAAATGGCGCTCCCTCCGCCCTCCGCGCGCCGCCTGCTCACGTCACGTAATTCGAGCCGTTGCCTGGATACGGCTCGGATGGGTTCGGCTGGGCTCGGCTGTGGGCGGAGCCGGCGGCCGTGAAGATGAACGTGAAGTGTGAATGATACCGGTTTGGCTCGCATAGCGGGGCAGAAGCGGGCCGTGCCGGTCCGGTGGAAATGCGCTAACATGTGTTGGATTGTTGTCGCGTTTATGGGAGAAAACCGAGCCAGCGTTTAGATTTTAACGTCTTAATTGCACCATTTTCAGAATATTACAGAGACTATTTTAAAATATTAATAATAATTTTAAAAATCTAATTTTAATATCACAGCGAGGGAGTTATATATTTGCACAGCTTTAACTATGTGTAAATGTGTGCCTTGGAAATACTTTTCATAAATGTAATAGTAATATAGGTGACAAAACCTCACCAATAACATAATTCCCCAAATTAATTACTAATAATAATTTGTGTAGCTGTCAAAAAATGTCTGCCCATAGCTTAATAGAAGCCTATCTGACCACAGCAGCTCACAATAAAACAATAAAATGTGTTTTCATTGATACTCCACTACCTGTTGCCATAGACTTTGTAGTTACTTTAAATAATATTAATTTATTTGTTCAATCTTCATTTGAATTCAGAGTAGACTGAGCTAAGGATGCCTGATTTACAATATAGTACAACAAAAATCAAGTTTTCTGTTAAATATGCCGTTAAAAAGCCTCCCAAACTATTATTTTATTTATTTATTTTTTGCAGATGCTATTATTTTGTAGGAAGCGGTTATTGCCACTTTTTACATTTTTGGCTGAATGTATTTCATTCTGTAATCATACATTAAAAATATATAAATATAAGAGACTCATTCGTTTCATTCAGTTGGTGTAAAAGCTGCCATTTTTATTTGATAAAAGTATCTTTCTTTTAGCAGAATATGAGAATTTACTGTAATTTTCCTAAAATAATCCTTATTTTAGAGCAAATTTATTATGTAAGTAATGTTTCGAGACAAAACTGGTTGTTTCTTTCCTCCAGTCGGTGGTTTTCGTTTGCAAAATGTGTTGGGAGGATGCAAGTTAAGCACTTTTTCCAATAATTAAGGTTCTTAAATTCAGCTTTTATAAGCGTAATAGGTCTGAATGCTTCCCTCTCCAACGTTGACGAATCATAAACCCAGATTTAATATGTCAGAACTTATGTTTTGCTCAGATGTGTAGTGCTTAAGAAGTTTACATGGTACACGAGTAGGAAAACAGTTCTTAGCCGAGAGCATTTATTTTTCTGAAAAGCATCAAAAACAAAGAAAATACAGAGACCAGGTACATGACTTAGTGGGTTATACATGGTTGTTCACACTACAGTAAGTAAAGGAAAGGCGGGAGTCACAGCACAACCTCATCACACGTCTGCATAATAATAAAATAAATGTAAATGTTATTTTGTGATGAAGCCAAATCCGCCTGTTTCACCCTAAGCAAGAGTTGTTGAAATGGTTACAGTTCAGTGTTGCATAAAAAAAACGCGTGTGGTGAAAGTAGTTTTGAATCGCTACAACTTCCACAAGGACACAGTAACAAGTTTCAATCTTTCACAGAGACACTACAGCATTTTATTACACAGGAGACAAATGATCTACAGTCACATGTTTTGACATACTTGGATTGTTTACACGATGATCATGTTTTAGATGTTTGCTATATTAAGGTAGCCTCTGGACAAGCATGATGCTCGGAAAACATTTTCTCAACTTTCAAAAGGCATCATTTTCTTTGTAAAGGAAATGATCACCGTTTATAATGATTGACTCCAAAAACAGATCAGGAAGTAATCAGAAAAGCTCCATTGCTACCTTATTTTTCTCAAAATGTAACATCTTTGGGTAGCTTTATTACCTAACTTCGCTTTGTCACATCACCTTATTATATGAAAAAGAGCACTAAAACAATGGACTTTGTTAGTAGCAGCTGATCAGGCACTGAGTACCTGCCGATACTCCACATAACTAAAATTCTAACTCAAAATGTGTTTTCACTGGCCAAACCACACAGTTGCTTAATATCAACCACAAGGTAGCAAGTCAAACTTTGAAAATGACATGGTTGCCTGCTCTGTAGCTTTCTACTTTAACCTGTTTTAATTCTATCAGTGATCAGCACTAACCTGATCTGAGCCCCCCTATTAATTACGAAGTGTTTCTTTGATTAATAATCATCGCTGCCCTCATCTTCTTCATCATACTTCCTCTTGAGCGACTGCTTCTTGTGCTTCCCCTTGTGCCTCCGTTTACCAGAGAAGTCGGGGTTAGCCTCCCTCGTGTGCAGCTGCTCGTGCTTCTTCAGAAGGCCGGGAACAGAGAATCCTTTCCCGCATGTGTCGCACGTCCAGGGTTTCTTGCACGTATGAGTCCTTTTGTGGACGTTCAGATGGGACGCCAGCTTGTAGGTCTTCCCGCACACATCGCAGCTGTAAGGACGCTCGTTAGTGTGCAGCCTGATGTGGACCTTCAGGTTTCCGACCTGAGTGAAGGTCTTGTCGCATATGGTGCACTGGTAGGGTCTCTCTCTGGTGTGGATCCTCAGATGGACCCTCAGGCAGTACTTGCTGGAGAACTTCTTTTGGCAGACGGGACATGGGATCTTTGCTTTGGGCACGTGGTCCTGCTGGTGCCTCTTCAGGTCAGACAAGTAAACAAATGTCTTCCCGCACTGGGAGCACAGATACTGGCGGTCGCCGATGTGGTAGCCCATGTGTCTCTTCAACAAGCTGGGGACAAGGAATCTTTTCCCGCAACGCTCGCACATGTGAGGACGATCTCTGGTGTGCCAGCGCTCGTGGTTTGATAGTTTAAACGCCGTCGGGAAGCTTTTGTTGCACTGCTTGCATGGAAATGTCATCTGGCTGGTGTGGCACTCCATGTGTCTTTTGAAGTAGGTGGACTGCGTGAAGCCCTTGTTGCAGATGTTGCAGTAGAAGGGCTTCTGGCCGCTGTGGGCGAGCATGTGCTTCGTCAAACTCTGCAGCTTTATGAAGCACTTGCCGCACTGGCCGCAAGCGTAGGGCCGCGTGGTGCTGTGGGTCTTCAGGTGGTTGTTGAGGAACGCCTGTGTTCGGAAGCTTTTGTTGCAGGCCGTGCACAAGAAAGGCTTCTCTCCGGTGTGAATGCGCTCGTGGTCCAGCAACTTGGACTGATAGGGGAAGCTCTTATCGCACACGCTGCAAGTAAATCTGTCAGGTAGAGGCCTGAATTGCTTTTTTCTTCTTATGCTTGGCCTTGTGTCATCTGCAGCACTGAGCCTGGCAGGAGGAAGCGGTGGTAAAGCTGGCAGTGCCAGTGAGTTAGTGGCAATCTGTGACACCCACTGATGCAGTGTGACTCGCTGAGTCTGTGGCTTTTGGCCATCTTTTGTTGCTGGACTGGCGGCATTCTGAGACCTGGAGACAGTTTTGATCGGCACTGTAACTACCTTGAAAGGGATTGATTTTACTGGCAGTTGTGGGGGTTCTGGTTTTTGTGGTGGTGCTGCTCCTTCGTTCTCCCTGCTTTGCAGAGGTGTGGCAGACTGAACCGGTGTAGAACTCTTCTCCGGCAACAAATTCTCCTTCTGAGGTGTTACTGTCACTACCTTATCTTTGGCTGCAATGCTAACAGCTGCTTCATGACTGGATTTGCCTCCTTGCTGGGGTCTAAGAGCAGGAGCTGCTGCACTGTCAGAGTCATCTGACATCATTCCCAAATCTTCAGTGTCACTGAGGGAGGCCTGACTTGTTTCGCTCAAGGTGACCTCCAATGGTTTTGGTGATTCTGGTGGTGGCGGCGGCGGTGGAGGGGGTTCTACTGGTTTGGGCCGGAAAGCAAGTGAAGAGAGCACACAGTCGCCCACCGAAGACGAGATGGTTGCTGCAGAAAAAGAAGAGGCTGTGTAAATATTTTTTTCACTGTATTCAACAACATGTAGTATTCAAGAGGTTTATTTTTACATCTGTCTACTGTCTGCTGACCTTGTTAACACAAATGATGTTTTGTTTTAAGTTCTTATTACTCAGTGATATACTTCTGATTTTCAGTTTTTCATCAAATCACAACCTGTAGATTACCTTTAACACCAATGAGTCCCTTGGCCTGCTGATGTAGAAGGAGAGTCTTCAGGTCACCTGGGTCGGGAATGAAGCCTCCACATGCCTCCAGGATAGCGGGCTCCGTGGAGATCATGGCACCCAGCTGAAGTTGAGAGGCAAGAAAGGGAAATAATGAATACATTCAAAGTGCATGATTTCATTTTACCCTCTTAGGTCATACAATATTTTATGTGTTTTCATATAACATCCCAACATCAAAAATCTTGATGTTGTATACTGTCCACAGTATACACTATTCAACACACTGCTTTTTTTGTCCTTATATGCAAAAGACTTGTTGCACTTATGGCAACTGTCAGCATCGACTCTCGTGAAGTGTAATCACACCTTTGAACATTTAGTTCTCTGCACCACAAGAGTTTGTGTGGGTGCTTCACAGTGCTGTAAAAATGCATCAAACCAACTAGAAACAGAGTTGGCGCGATAAAATGTGTATTTATTTTTGCAGTTTCTCCGCTGCCTGTATCATCGGAGCTTATCAACACCATGATCTTGAATTAATTAGCCCCAGGTCCAGTTTAACACCAGGATTCAGTAACTATCATTACCAACCAGTTGCCCAACCTTCTGTGCCTGCCCCAGGGTTAGATGTCATAATCTAGTGACGTCGGATGTGCATACCTGGGACAGGTTGGGAACAGGAAGAAGTTGCTCCAGCTTGCATACCAGGCCTGCAGTCAGAGTCTGCAGCGCCGTATCAAACTTTGTGCCGTACTGAACAGGAAACACTTCCTGCAGTGAGAGAATAATATTAAACCATGTTGTGACTTTGAAATTGTGAACACTTTGTTGATAAGGAAAGGTCTAAGAATTAAATGTCATATATCTCCACATGCACTGTGTTTTAATGAAGCCAAATTTATAGGTAAAGTTTAAGGACAGCTGCTGGGGATTGAAAGTGGCTATGCCGTCAGCATAGGAAAAAAACTAAAGGGGTAACACATCTAAATGAGCAAAAGGTGTATTTAACATGAAAAATTTGCACCATGACATCCACTGACTGTGTGTAATATGACATTAAGAGAGATGTGGATACCTGGAAGAAGCGTTTCCGCTCAGCAGGGTTTTTAAGCAGATTCTGGACCAGCACCATGAAGTTTGTTTGTGATTTCTCCACTTCTGCATCCTTCTGTAACAGAGAAAAATCAAATCTAATTCAAACATAATTCTACTATTCAAATTTGACATTTTATTTATCTGTTGAAAACATAAAGCCGGGCCAACTGTAAGGAAAAAAGTTTGCATGCTTACCCCTGAGGATGCAGAGACCTTCAATTTATTTATGAGGGATTGAATAGCCTTGGCATCTGGTTGGCCCTCCTTGTGAAGCAAATCCAAAATGATCTATTGTACAAGAGCACAGATTAGTCACCAGTAGAGTGAAAACCTATGAAAACACCGGACTTAGATGTTAAAGAGGCTTGTGGCAAATTCAAAGGGTCCTCAACACCAAACCTGACTCTTGCAAGGTATGGATTACTGTCAGCTTTATCTCTATCCAGTTAAGTGCACTGTTGTAATATTTCCTTTTTACACAAATTACATTCCACTGTTGGATGTAAAACAAAAAAACAAACTCTCACCCTTGCTCTCAAACCCAAGATAAGCTGGGCAGTCTGCTTAAAACTCAGGACTTCAGGAACAGTCTGTGTCACCATCGTCACAAACTCCTCCACTTTCACATACTGCTTCACATTTCTCTGCCGTATGACCTGCCATATGTACGAGTAGGTCAGCTGCAGAGGAGAAGCCATGAGGCGAAGGGAGGCCAGGGGAAGTCCTCCTCCTGAAAGTGAGTCAGAAAAACAAATATTTATAAGCTTACAAATGACACTGTTACAATGAGCGGGATGCATAATGAAAAAAGCCCCACAGTCCTATACTTCATACATTTGTAGAACTGAAAGTTACTGTAAGATATTAGCAGCCCTATCCCTTGTTTTATTAACTGAGAAAAGGTAAAGACAATTTAAATCTTCCCCTCTATCAATGGTAGTTTTCGCAAAATTTGTTTGTGTGAATTTGCCTAACCCTCTGATCCCCAAAACCTGCTGGTGGATGTGAAAGACATGTTCTCTCTATTACTAGTCATGGTTGTGCTATTTCCACAGAGGTGCAGGACCTTTTATAAAAAGCAGTATGCAATGAGCAGCAGTGAGTAAAAATGTGACAGGAGCAAAGGGATGCCCAGAAACTGCTTGAGGTTCAAAGGGTTCATGCAAACTGCCACCAACACTGAGCTGGATTCCGAGAAGAGGGTCTATGCAGCTGTAGGTGGCGCTGCCGTGCGGACCAGCATTTACAGTAGATGCTAAAGACATGCTTTGACTCTGCAGATAAGCTGTAGAGGGTTTGGAAAATACATGAAGAGAATGGGCGCCAAAGTGCTGTGAAGTTAGATTCAAACTTTAAGCAGAAGCTTGGCCCATCACACTATCACTTCATTGTAGTTGATGAAACATGTTGCAGCGGGCGATCAGAGCATTAGTAGATGGAGAAGTTAATTTGAAACCCAACCGCCTGGATAGCCCTGTAAAGCTTGCTAGCTAGCGAACTACTATAAATCCCCCACAAATAAAAGGACAGACGTAGTTGTACTCATGTTACACAGCGGTTCACAGCAAACAGTGTCTTTCCGTTGCATCTTATTTTCTGAGCGCCACACTCGGCGGCAGCTACAGTTAGCTTGCTAACGTTAGCTTAGCAACGTACCTGCAGTATCGGAGCGTTTCTCCATTCTGTGCATTGGGCCCGCCGCTACTTCAACAGACTGCACCAAACACAACCAGAATGTGGCGGTTCACCCAGAAATATAATGTTTAAAAGTGTTAAACCGTCTTTATGTCGACCGTCAAGTCACGAAGAATAATGGCGGCCGCTGGGAGCGGCTTTCCAAAACAAAAGTCCGAGTGCTCCGGCGGATGTTCCTGTACAAAGTAAAAGCACCGTCATTTGAATTTGTTATGAAGGAAACTGCTGCAAAATACACCGTTCTGTTAAAATATCACGGTTAGGATTCTCTTAAAAATCACAACCGGCTATTTTTAACGTGTTGACATTTTTGGTGTACAGGATAAACCAAGGTGGAAAGATAAAGATAAAGATCAACTTTATTCATCTCAAAGGAAATTATTTTGCAAGAGTACAGTTAAGTAAACAAAGGTTAGTGAAATGTACAGTTACAGAGTGTTAGTAGTTAAATAGAAATCCAATAAAACACAAGATAAAATAAATCAAATCAAATCAAATAAGAAATCAAATAAGCCTCTCCAACAATAGTTTTCCAGACCATTAGATGCAGTTTGTTTTAATTTCAGCACTTTTCTTGGATGATGATGCTCTTTAACCCTTTAAGTCCTAGTGCGCTATCGGTGACACGTTTAGGCAAGCACACTTTGGACCGTAATTATGTCACCGTTTGCACTATCGGAAAAAAATCCAACGTATTCCTGAGGGGGTATGAATGAAATTACCGTAATGACACTATATTATACATTAATATAGTGTCATTACGGTAATTTCATGTGTGTAATGACACGGTATTGGCAGTAAAGCGTCACAACGGTAATTTCATTCAGATAAGAATTAAATTACCGTATCCGAATGAAATTACAGTATCCGAATGAAATTACCGTAGTGACACTATATACGTCGTTGCGCTTTACAGCCAATATAGTGTCATTACTGTAATTTCATTCGTATCTGAATGAAATTACCGTATCCAAATGAAAATACCGTATCCGAATGAAATTACCGTATCCGAATGAAATTACCGTATCCGAATTCCATTTTATGTCCTGTTTCTGCTCATTTAGAGCCAAAGACTCACACATTTTAACGTAAATAATTTTCTACTTTTCAAAGTTCAACTTTAACATCCAAAATCTGTTATTTATGCTCAGTTTCATAGTTTGTTTTCCCACTAAAACACTAAAATCAAATCCCGTTTTGTGTTTCTCTTCATTTTACTGTCATTACACTCTGATAACATGCAGTAGATTGTAAATAACACTCACTCACAGGACATTTTCTGACCCCATTTGTAGTGAAAATAAGAAAAAATTACCTACATTTTGAGGCTTAGGTCTTAAAGGGTTAAAGAGCAAATAATCATTTTACTGGCCTGAGAAAGTCAAAACAAATGGTTTTGAGGTTTGCTGATGTCACAATTTGACAATATACAAAGAGCCGCTGTGTTGTTGTCAGAATATACATAAACTTTTTAGTATTAACATGAGAGTCATATATTCTACTGTAGACTTGCTAATGTTAGATTTCTGATAAAGGATGTGCACCATTATCTAACACAGTAGGACAATAGCTAACCAGCAGTTAAAAATGTATTATCTATGTGA
The DNA here is from genome assembly GCA_900302755.1 of Chromis chromis. Lineage (NCBI taxonomy): Eukaryota > Metazoa > Chordata > Actinopteri > Pomacentridae > Chromis > Chromis chromis. The sequence goes on from OMNN01096236.1 coordinate 18,526, forward strand.
ACAGATAATAGATAGCTGTATAACTGACTTTATGTTAAGCTAATAATATATTAGCTTGCTGTAGCGCTAGCTAGCTTAAATTCCACACGGTTTGGCCTCTCATTTACACGAAAACCCCGTTTTTATCTTAAGAAAATGATTATGTCTAAAAACTGGGAACATAGGGCCTAATTTTGAAAAATATCTTAGGAATGTGGGAACATATGGCTGTGGGAACATAAGCACACTCCCATAACAATATATTAGCTTGCTGTAGCGAGTTTAAGCTAGCTTAAAATTCCTTGCTAATGTAGCGCTAAGTGTCCCTGGTGACTGGTCATTTTTATGTTATAACTTTTGTCTTAGGCCCCTCAATTCTTAACTGTTTGTTTGTGTTATGTAACATTCATGTCACAATAAAGCCAGAGTAAAGTCAAAATTTGAAAATAAAGTTAATATTATGTATGAATAACAAGTTTGTATTGATCCTAATGACTTTTAAGGTAAGGTTCCCTCCATTAGCTCCCAATGGGCATTAATGATTTCATTCCTCTAGTCTTGCTAATGTTAGATTTCTAATAAATTATGTATTACTTGGTTTTACAATAACAAAGTTGTAGTAAATTATGATTTGTTAACCCTCAAAGTTTGTTTGCTTTAGCATACTTTTTGTTAACAAACTTTTTTATTTTTATTTTTTTTTAAATAAACAGACATTGTTCTTAAGAGGGCATCTTACAGCAGTTTACACTGTGCTCCATTCCACATTCCAAATTCTAAATGTACATTAAAAACAAACTGTAAGACAACACAGTGGCAGTAAGATGTCCACCACATCTCATCAAACATCTAGTACAAAGACATCATCTTGTTGAGTTGTTGTTTTTCACACCAATTTTTATTTTTATTTTTACAAACTGAGTCACCATGACATTCTGTTAATGGTAGAATAATTTCTGCAGTAAAACAGGACGTGGAAAAATTCTGTCAGTGAAAGTTTGTTGCTTTGGAATAATGTCATCGTACAGGAAAGACCTGACATCTCTGCAGCAGTGGGACTCTGGTACCCAGGCACAGTTAGTAAAGCATTGTTAGTTATTGTTTTCCAGACTCTGGTTCAGGATAATCTGTGGCTACCTCCTGACTTAGCTGCTAGCTGTTAGCTTAGTCTTATCCACTGTGAAAGTAGCTAATACCCTGATATGTGAGGATGACTGTGCTTCTTGAGTGTTAAAGTTAATCTGACTTTAGAAAAATGTCACGGTGCTCCAGATAGCGTTAGCCACATGCTAAGAGCCACAGCTAACCTCTCAGCGTTAGCATTAGCCTAGCAACGTCAGCAGAGTCAGCTCCAGCTGCACTGAAACTGAGCAGCAGAGTAAGATTGTGGTGTTTATTACAACTTTATTACAGCAACATTTACTGCCTCAGCCTTTAACACAGCTCTGCTAGTTTACTGCTGATAATAAGCTCATCTGTCCCTGCCTGGAAACAGCAGCTTTCACTGTTGATTGGCTGTTGCTGGTGATGTGTAACCAATCAGAAACACACAGGAAGACCGCCAACATTCGAACCCGGGACCTTAGAGCTGTAAGACAACAGTGACGCCCAAAACTATACATAAACAGAAAAATGCCAAATATCGGCCTCAACAATTGGTGAGACTCTGACATAAACGTACATACATATAGTATATATGTATGTATATATTATATATACATGTGTGTGAGTGTGTACGATATAAATACGTAGATTGATCAGTGACATATACAATAATAAAAACTGTATTTTGACAGATTCACAAAGCTTATAGATCTTATACAGTGATATAAACACATTAATTCAACATCTCAACACCTCAGTAGTTATTCAGTAGTTAATACAGTATTTTTCATAATTAAAATACATTTGCCTTAATATTGCAAGAGATTGTGTGTAATGTTACGTTAACCTTCAGAACCAACACTTTCTCTGTTAATTGTCTCTAATTATACACATATATTTACATGAATGAACTTGAATTTAACAGGTTAAAATAAACTGGAATTGTCCTTTAGCATCTCATGAGTTTCTAATGTTGTATTAGCTGATTCTTTGAGAGAACAGTGGGAAAAACATGAATCTTAATTTCTGAAGGTTTTCAGTCTTCATCTATTGAATCAAATCTGTGTTTTCTCTCAGTAGACTCAAAATGTTTTTGTTTTTTTATCACAACTGTCATGAGGCTGTTGTTTACAACTGTTATCAACTCTTAGTGTTTTCTCTATTTAAACCTGCTAACAAGTTATCACAATAATAACATCATTTCAGTCAACATTCATATAACTTTTTTTGGCAATTTATTTTTTTGTTGCTTTTTTTTATGTGAATATGTATATGTCTGTCTGTGTGTGTGTGTGTGTGTTTGCTTGTGACTTGTCTTTAATCATAAAGAAGAACATTGATGGCTCGTTCTTTGTTCTTTTCTTTTTTTTTCCAGGAGCCATGTTCTTTTGGATTTTTTGCATGCATCCAGATGTTCTTTTTTTCCAGAGCTGATGTTTCTATGTCAGGATGCTGCTGAAGACAAACAGTTGCTTTGATGGCTGTTTGCTCTTTGTTCTTCTTCTGTTTCTTTTCTTGCTAGTTTTTACAGTCTTTGTTTTCTGGTTGCATCCAGACATGGTTGGTTCGTCCGGGTGCTTCTCAGTGCTGTCGTCCTGCTAGATGGACGCCTCAGCATTTGGAGAGCTCCGTATTTTCAGCTGGTGTTTGAGCTCATCCATCTCCCGCTGGAAGGACCATTCTGAGTCTAAGGCAGCTTCTGTCATGATCCGGATGGTATCTTTCATGTGATGCTGCTCAGCTAGCAGACGTTTAATGACCTCAGTCTGCTTAGCGACCATTTGTTGCAGCAACCACATGTGGCTCTGTGGTTGCTGGTGTTGTCTGCGTAGCGTCTCATTAGTTTGTTGGAGTTCTTCATACGCAGCTTTCAGCTCTTCCATCTGCAGAGTTGTATCATTCAGCTCCCTCTCCAGATCTCTGGAGGCTTTCTGCTCATGTTGGAGGTGCTGATTTGTACCAATCAGCTGCTTTTCCAGATCCATCTTCTGCTTCTTGGTGTCTGCATGCAGACTTCTTTCTTTTCTATACAAATCCTTCCAGTCGTTTGCTGACTTTTTGGATTTTTCAAGCTCAATGGTTAGGTATTTTATTTGACCCCACAGAGTTTTGTTCTCTCCTTCTTCAGCTGTGAGAGAAGCAGAGAGCTGCTGGATCCTACAGTCTTGATTGGCCATCTCAGCGCCCTGATTGCTTGTATTTTCTGTGAGCTCCTGGATTTTGGCCGCTTGGTCGATGCTGTTTGCACACAGCTGCTGAATCTTGGCCTCTAAGTTGGTGTTGTTTTCACACAGCTGCTGAATCTTGGCCTCTTGCTTGTTGTTATTTTCAGACAACTGCTGAATCCTGGCCTCTTGCTTGACGATGTGTCCGGTGAGCTGTTCAATTTTGCTCTTCTGAGCCACACTGTTTTCACAATGCTCAATGTTTTTAGTCTCCAAAGAGACAATTTCTTGTTGAGCTCTGTGCAGCTCAGCCTTCAGTTGTTCTACCTGGTTCAGCAGAGATTCATTCTCTACTCTTCCGAACACATCCCACTTACGGGGATTCAGGAAGGCTAAAGTCTTTCTTGATGTTTGGTTGGTCATGTTGTCTGTCTTCTGTTCTGAAGATTCTCTGGTTGTCGTACGTCAGCTGTTGTAGGCTTTGAAATACGCAATTGTTCACTCTGGGCTTGGCTAATTGCACTGTGAAAGATGCAGGTCGCTAATGAGGGGAACTGAAAAGGGTTGGGTATTTAAAGCGTTTTCTGACCCCCTGCTGATTACAGTCACACATTGTAAACGAACAAATTAAAACAAATTTGTAAGGATACAAGTTTGCATTGTGGATATTAAGTACAGTTTAGAACATGCAAAATATTTTTATCTGTAATTTTAATACATTAATTAATGTACATTTTTAATAGGACTTTAAAAAAATACAACTTAGTTATTACAGTTGTTAATTTATTTTGTAAAATTATAGATAATAACCAGTAAAATCACATAAAAATGTGTTAATTTACGTGTTAACTGTAAAAAAATAAATATTTTTACAGACAGTATTTAATAATTTTTATGTATTTTTTGACACCTTTGCTGCCAGATTTCCACCATATTTTCACTTTTTTTTTTTTTAGAGAGTATTATGATTAGTATTAATTTGAATTATATTAGATTACATTTGATTAGATTAGACAAAAAATAATGTTCAGTGTTTTGATGCAACATAGCCAAATTTTTAACCCTATTTTTATCTTACACTGACATCTTATGAAGTGTGGACACTGTGTAATCAGCCAGTGCATCTCAGGTAGGGTTTACACACTGGCAAAACAAACATGGAAGATTTCCTTATATTCCGAGGTCATTGTCATTTAAAGGAAGTCCCAACCAATAAGCCTTACGTACACGTCTAATAATGACTTGAACAGCTGCTCCAACTGCATTGTTTCCTGCCCAAACAATGACACTACGGTGCTGAAACTCTGTTGATGAAGCGGAAAAACACTTCAGCTTCACTTCTCACCCCCGTCTTCACTCTCCTGCTTGTATGTCAATGTAATGCAACATATGCAGAATAACACAGTGTATGCTGCGTTCAGGCGTGTGTACAAGTTGGGGAAAATGTAAATTGGTTCAGTAATAAATGTAATATTCAGTGCAATGTTGCCATCTTGTGGTTCAGCTACATAAATGGTGTTTTTAAATAGCATCTCCCTATAGTGGTGTCAACAGCTTTGCTAATATGGGATTTTTTCCTAATGAGGAGCAAACAGAAAGTTCACAATATGCAACATATTAGGTAGTTGATGGTTTAATCTAATGGTCCCAAGCTTTCTTGCTATTAACTATTTGCAGCAAACCAGTGTTTACTGCTACTTTGAGCTAGCTAAAGCAGTTTGCTCATCTATTAATCAACATTTTGGCAATTTGTATGTACCAATACCAAACATTTTTGACATTTGATAATGGTACCTTGGACTTTTCACTGAGTTTCACAGTTTTCTGGCATTTTATAAACCTAAAACTATGAATTCATTAATTATTTGAGCCGCAAGAAGGCCCAACAATAGATCATACCAAGCTAGATGAATGGCCAAAGCACATTTAACTAACTGGCAAACCAAAGTTTCAGTTTAATTTGAATGTATTTCAAGAGGTTTGAAGTGGAATTCATAATAAAAAGAATGTTTTTATATGAAAACAAAAGTTGAATAGCAGGATTTCTTTTGCCATTTTTGTTTTTTGTCCATCATCTCGTTGCACTTGTGGTCCAATCTAACTGCTACATTACCATCATCCCTACACATAATAAAGCATATGAGAGACTGTATGTGTGTGAAAAGCACTGTCAGTCAGTGCTGTTGCCACTTTCTCTATATATAATAGCAATAAGAAGAAGAATCTAACCTTCCCTGACTTTTCTCTGGGAATCAGTAAGTGTGTATATATCTGTTTATGCATGCAAACCAGCGTAATCATAATCCCTAATCACAAATGCCACCCTTGAATATATGTTCTTTTAGCTGACCCGGTCGTGATATTTCCAAAACCCCACGTTGTCGAACATTCTGAGGAGATGTGGAGAAAGGCCAACATCATCAAATATTCATAAAGAGGCCTGTGGGGAACGTCTTCCTCCACAAATCCAAAATATAATATTCATGCTGTCCTCTTCCCTCGCTCTCTCGTAACCTCGATTCTCTTTTGTTTGCTGAATGTGGGTCAAATGTAATGTTTTAAGGGTCGTAATAGGAGGTAGCACACACAGCAGAGTTTTCCCCTTTTTTCAATGCACATTCATGCATATGCACATGTAAAACACATACTTATGGATGCTTAAATTCGCATTTACATTGAAAAGACTTCCCTGCTTGTGCTCACACCTCTTGCATTCTTGAGTGAGTATCTGTTCTCAGGTGAGTTATTGTGTGAGTAAGTGCATACCAACCAGTATTAGCTGTCAGTATCACTGAAATCCTGTAACTCGTGCATCTACTGGAGCATTTACTACCTTAATTACGTAATTACTTACTCATATTATGACAGATTTTGAAGGATTTGGGGTTTCATGCACTGGGCTGAAGCACAAGTTTCGAAAAGGAACCAGAAAAATTAAATAAGGAAGACTGTGGGTGTTATTGACTTTCAGGGTTTTGTATCTTGGTAATCAAAAACCAGCTCACGTCATCAACATAATCTTTAAACAGCAGGCAGGTTCCTGGAATCAGATCAGCAAATGAGCTCACTCTCAGGTTTAATTGCATCTCTTTCTGCTTGCATTCTTTGTCTTACTGAAACTCACTTTTATTTCCAGATCTTTCTCCATCTGTTTTTTTTTGTCTTCCCCTCCCCTCTATCTCTCAATCACTGCACCAAAATGTAGTTTTTTCTTCATTTCCCTGCACACAGGTGTTCAGGCTAAATCACTTGTAACAGCCTTTAAACCGAGTTTAGGTGGAGCTGAGTTTCCTCAGGTGTTTTCCTGCCTGTCGGTCAGGTTTTTCAGGTTTCACAGGACTCCGGAGTTGAGGCAAGCGTGCAAACGACATGTTGGGTGTATGCTCAAGTTGAGGTTTGGTGAACAAATTGAAATCCCAGATCGGGATTAGTGTTAACCAAGAACAGAGAGAGATTAATCAGTGAGGGAGATTAAAACAGGGTGGTGCGTTACATAACTGCACAATCAATCGTAAGAATGCAGGAAGCAACCCTGTAAAGGAACGCTATCACCTCAGTATCAGCTCTGTTTACAAAGTGATGTCATGGAGCAAAGACACATTTTTCACTTTCAAATATATCATCAGAGCTTATTCTTCTGCACTGAGATCAATAACATGAAGCAAAACAATATATAAAGCAAAAATAAAATGCAGATCCTATTCCTACTTATTGCAATATATTGTTTAAACAAACAGTCTTCGTCCATTAAATCCTAATACAATCAACTGAACTGCAAAATAAGAAGAAATAATGTTGACTATTTTGGCCGTGTCTGCTTCATGTTCATTGACAGTCGCTCCTGGTGTTAGTAATGACATTTGAGTCATCTCCACAGGGAGGATAAATGGCTTGAATGACCTAAGTGTCTGACTTGCACACAATCACATGCACTTATGGACGAGAAAACAAGCAGAACTATACAAACACACATCATATCTGTTTTATGGACCAGGGCGAGACCACTCAAGTGTTGTTTAATAATGATGACAGGAGTAGCAGTGACTTGGATACAATTTTCATGAAGTTTCTGCTTGAATAATTTAGCGCGAGGTCACATTTTACATCAGAATGTGTTGACATTATTTTGGCATTTGAAGGCATATACGGTAATTTAACTGAATGCAACGTTTAGAATAAGAAAATGTTTAAATTTAAACGCTAGTTCTGCTACAACGCTGACGTGAGTTTGTGCCAAATATGAAAATACCAGACGTTCAATCTGGGTCATGAAGATTGTGGATGAGCGTATTTCAAGTCATGCATGCATATGAATCAGAATGCAAATCAGAATACATTTATTCATCGGCTACATGAAATTTGACTTTATGAAGCCTAATCCAACCTCACTGTGCATATATAATTTACATTTACCTCTCCTAATCGCTATTTGTCACATTACAAGGAGATCTGTTATTACTAAATAAACTTATTCAGAAAGTAAAGAGACAAATCTGCTTTCATATGTAGGACACTGAAGAATTAATCTGTAAAGGTATATTATGTTTATACAAGCTTCACAAATAAAGGCATTTGCACAGAGAAAATCTTTCCTTTGTATCACTTCACGAAGACTGCAATCCTGCACACAACACCTGTTTATGAGCCTGACTGAGCATGTTGCAGAGAGCTACAAACACCCTTAGGTGCATTATTAAAATATGCACAAGCCATGCATGCTGCCCTTGTTCGAAGCTACTGATTGTAGGCCATAAACGTCCGTTTAAATGGCTTAATTGTGAAGAGTATATTGTTTAATGTGAAAATGTATGGTTTGTAAGTGATAATTAAAGACTGAGCTGTGCATCGAGGACCATGGGGGTGATTTATTTTGTCATCTGAGTCAGTTGTCAAGGATTCTAGAAGGAGGACAAACTGAAATGTACACTTTGAAGCATATGTTCGACTTGTCCCTGTCACCCCTGAGGCTATGTATAGTAACTGGAGCAGCTTTAATAGTATTTATAGGCTATTTATAGTTTATTGCAATGAAAGGAGTTTGCGTTTTAGTTCAAAGGGTCAACATTTCCTATGCAGGGGATGTTTATCATCTAAGAAAACCCTGATATCTCTGAATTGAGGCTTTTAAAAACATTATCATGAGAGGGAAATTATAATTATTCTTTTGCTGGTGTAAATTAAACTGTGGGATTATCTTTGCATTGGTTCTCAGCTCAATAATTCCTCTCAGAAGGAGCATTATAACACTATCTCTGCTACCTTATTCCTTATCTCCTCCCATTCTGCACTCGCACACATTCCTGTCATAAAAGCCACGGGCGGACAGGGCGAAACCATCTCCAAGGGGAGCATACTGGGAGTTGGAATTTTTTAAAAGCAGAATATGCACAATATACTTCAACCAGACTATGTGTAATTAATATAAATAGGAAAATAGAAACGTCTTACTGTTTGGTAAGAGAGGTTTGTGTCCCGGTGATTATGTGGGACACCGTTGGGAAATCTGCAACCCCCATTCCCTGATAGTGGACTCACCCCCACTCTGCCATGTTGGATGGAACTGGCTCCGGGCTCTCTGGCGGCCGGACTTCCCAGGAAAGTTTTTACCGATTTCCGTCTTCGCTCAGCTGCTCTAGTTTTGACCTTATTTCGAGGAGGAGCGGGACGTCGCACTACATTCCCGAACGGCGAACATTTTCACGGCAGCCCAGCGTCGCGGAGCCCCCCGGGATAAAGCCAAGCCGGTGCGCAGGGGTCGGAGGCAGGCCACGGATGACCGAGGGATTGTTTATGTATCTTTTTGGATCTCACGTAGCGAGTTAGAGTCGGTGCATACTTTATACACTGAGCCTCAATAATGAGCGGACACCCGCCACAGCGGCGGCAAGCTAACATCGGTTCGTTACTACTGACACCGCAGGAAAACGAATGCCTTTTCAACCACCTTGGCAGGAAATGCATCGTAAGTTTTCTCCCATTAAATTGTTGTATGATAGCTGGCTAAAGAAGTGAGCTAATGCAGCTAACTTGCTTGTCAGGCACATTAAGCTAGCTGGGACGGGTATTTCGTGGCCTACAGTTTTGTGATTTTGGGAAACATTTGAGACTTAAAGAGGGATGATTTGTTTTGACAGTCGATGTTAAACGCCCCGTTTGGGACGCTGACATTTGGGCAAGTTTCGTTCAAGCCCGAGGCCTCCGCTTAACTTAACAGCTTGACACACCTGAAACCCTCCAGACTAACAGCTCCGAGCCTGGCAGAGTTCGCGGTGTCGGAGCTGTTAAACCCATCAGCGGTAAAGCAGGGCAAAGGAGTGATGTTTTTCTTCTTCTTGCACTGGCATTACATAACGTAGCTGAACCTTGGTTTGTTTTCGGGAAGTGTGTCCACCGACAAGAATGTGCCGAGCAGACTTTGGCTGAAAGTCCTCACAGTGCAAAGACCTGGCCAGACAGCGGTGGGAGTAGCCTGCTGTACCGGAGTGGCTGCAGTCAAAATCACTAGTGCAATGTCACGATTCAATATTGTGAGATAGTCTGATATTGCGTAACACCTTTAACATTCAGCTGACTCATATTTATGCCCTCCTTATGCACCGAGTCTCAGCTGTAGCCCCCCCACTCTGCAGATTACAGTGGCATCTCAAGGAACAAATTTCTGCAGCTTCATCTTCGTTCTTCCACAGCTTAGCTCATATTCCTGTTTCCTCCAATGCTGCATGTTTGATTTAGAGTTCAATGATCTGACAGGACAGACTTTTCCCCTTTATTCTTAGGTTGGTCCATCAAAAACACCATCATTAGTTTCTGCAGTTGAAGCAAGATGTGAAGGATTTGGGGAAAATACTTAACTGTGATTATTCTGACATAGCATTTTTACATCAGATATTAGGGCTGCACGATATTGCAATATCTACAAAACAAGAATTTCCACCAGATGACTTGAATAACTCTTTTTGTGATACTGGTTTAAATGGTAAAACAAATGAGCTGTGTTGCCTTGTGTAGGGGCAACAATCGCAAGACAATGCCGGCCCGGCATCGAACCTGTTTTGGGTCAACACCATCCCTCATCATCATTTCTGTAGCCCAAATGCTGCATGTTTGATTTATGGTTCTAATGATCTGACAGGACAGGCCTTTTCCCTTTATTTGTAGGTTAGTACATCAAAATAACCATCAGTTGAAGGAAGATGTGAAGGATTTGGCAATATCTACTAAACAAGAATTTCCACCAGATGACTTGAATAACTTTTTTGGTGATGCTGGTTTTAGGGCAGTGGTGTCCTAGTGGTTGGTGAAGCGAACTTGTGGGTCGCCGGTTTGATCCCCCGGACTGGCAAGAGGTTGAGGTGGGAAAGTGAGACCGACCACTTGTCCCAGTCACCACTACTGTGGGCCCTCGAGCAAGGCCCTTAACCCCTGACTGCTCTCTGGGCGCTGCACCACGACAGCCCACTGCTCCTAGTATGTATAGTTAAGGTTAACTTTGAATAGGATGGGTCAGATGCAGAGAAGGAATTTCCCCAAGGGGATCAATAAAGGTTAGATTTTTTTTTTTGGTTTAAATGGTAAAATAAATTAGTTGTGTTGCTTTGTGTAGGGGCAACAATTGCAAGACGTTGCCGGCATAGAAGCTGTTTTTGGTCAACATCATCCCTCATCAAAGTATTTCCATTGCATTTGTTTTTGCAACCAGATCTTCCTCTTCAGTCTTTGCCTCCTGTTCCTCGCTCATTTTGCTGTGCAAATGCGGAGCCTGCATGTCGTCAACCGCAGTTTCTTTTAAATATAGTTAAAAAGAAACTCCTAAATCTGAATATTCAAAGCAAACACAGTAAACCTGTGCTCCAGAATAGTAGACTCAGTAAAGAACTCCTAAGCTTAACACCACACTTGCAGCTTTCCCTATGTAAACCAATGAGCGGTGATTGCTACCACGTCTTTGGGGTCATCAGGTGGGAACCTCCCTTCAACGGTGTTTCGTCTAGTTGGTCCCACAACACCTCCAGGAGGCTAGACAGTGATCACTGACGTCCCAGAGTCACTCCAATGCCAGCCATCACGGCTCCTCACCAAAACACTTATTTCTTTTGCCTACACTACCACAAACAGCACTACCATCACCTACCCCAGCCTCCCACCAACTGCACCAATAAAAGCGGGGTGGGGATACAGACCCTGGTTTGGGTAGGGGGTAGAAGTAGAAGAGGTAGATTTAAAGATGAAAGTAGGGATGGGATACAGACCCTAGTTCGGGTAGGGGGTAGTGAAAGTATAGAGGGTGCTGAAGGTGGAGGCAGCATAAAATAAACTAGCAGATTCAGCAAACAAACTCACCTAAGTAGCCATGCAACCAAAAAGAGACTATACAACTCAAGTCACCTGGAGTAACCACATGGTTTCAAAAAGGCTCAAATAGGCCACACCCTCCACTTAAATAGACTTCCTCTTCCTGTTTTTTCTTCCTTGTTACTCCTAAAAGTCTGTCTAGCCTAATTGCTCCCCCTACTGGGCCCCCAACTAATATTATTCCTCCTGATCCAAATCCACTGACTGGATCTCACTGCCTCATCTGACATTTCCTTCACTTTTCCCCTCACACTCTGTCCCCTTCCTCCCAACTCC
>OMNN01096237.1:0-17086 GCA_900302755.1 Chromis chromis
ATTGGTTTTATATAGCGCTTTTCTAGACACTCAAAGACGCTTTACATTGCATTATTCATTCACTCCATACTCGATGGTGGTAAGCTACGTATGTAGCCACAGCTGCCCTGGGGTAGACTGACGGAAGCGAGGCTGCCAATCTGCGCCATCGGCCCCTCCGACCACCACCAACCACTCACTCTCACACTGCATTCACCCAGACTTCCTGGTGTTCCGTCACGGACTCCCATCCAGGTACTGACCAGGCCCTACCTCGCTTAGCTTCCGAGATCTGACGGTATCGGGCATCCACAAGGTGGTATGGCGGGACTTTTGAGGGAGGCCAAAGAGGAGGGCCTTCTCATTCACTTAACCCTACCATTTAACATCTATTGCAAACTGAAATGTCCATAAAAGTAAAACTTTACCTCAATGAAGACAGAGTTTGCAAATCAGATTAATGAGACTCGATAATAATGAATGAAATCCAGGTTTTGATAAACAGGAGCTGAAGTGTAGTGTGTTGCTTCCAGCTGTTTGTAGGAGTCTTTACTCTGACTAAGTACCTGCAACATTGAGTGTCTCCAAAGTGAAAGAACTGCTCACAGCACAAACGCAGTGCCTTTATAAGTCATCTTAGGTAGGATCAGTCAGGATCTAACGGCTGTACTTTTCTTCACATCAGACAGGTAAACTTTGTCACAGAGTGAGTTTATACAATTAAATTACTTCTTACATAGGGGCCACAGATGGATAGATTTCCAGTATCTAAGACATCATAAATACCCTTAAATGGTTATTAGCTTAATAAACTTGCTGTTAGTATAGTCTTCTGTTTACTATTGCATTTTTATATATTATACATTAGTTGATGTACTGTCCAATCTTGCATGTTTGATAAATATCACGTGCTCTTTCATCGCTGTGGTGGGTATGTCTAAATGAAGCCATGATGAACTTTAAAGTGACCTACGTCTTGATGACCGAATGCCACAGCTTCACCAGACTGATGAAACTAGCAGTGTTACTTATCCTTTGTCTGAAAGAGGCTTAATAGAGGCAAAAATGCCAAAAAATAATCATACATAAAATAAACTCTGTAGTTCCCCATGGCTCTACAGAGGTTTTCAGCGTTACCCCGCTCATTGTTTTAGTTGCTGTCACGGCTCTCATTGAGTTGTTTCCACATACAGCAGGCAGCTGTTACACAATGAAATAGCTTTGATAAACCCACGGTGAGCAACCCACCCAGCACCACATGTCACACGGACAAAGTTGGTGACTAGTTAATGATTGTAGCGCTGCTTTTAGGAGTTGGTGAAAACCAAAAAACAGACTTAAAAGGGGAGAAATTGTTAGACTTTGGTTTGGCAGGTTACTAAAAACATGGTTCCAGATATGTTGGATATGTAAATGTGACTGTTTGCTAACAAGCTTACGATACTTTCAGCAAACTGTAAGGGGGTCTGAGGCCACTGGATGCATGTTGCTGATTTCTCTTAATCATGATACTGCTCTGTGAAAGTCAGACAAAATTCAGCTGTAAAGGGGAGCAAAAGCTGACATATAGTAAGTGCTAAAATCTCAGTGAAATCAAATCCCTGAAGTAACACTTAATGTGTTCATGTTGCACAATTCAGGCAGGGCAACCCCCAGTGTATCTTAGTGCTAATTGTCAGATTATATTGGCATGAAGTTTGCTTTTACCTGCTTCCCTTTCGACTCTTAAGCTGAACAGCCGTGGGATCTTCAAATATTCACAGGAATTATCCTTTGAGAGTCTTGAATATACAACACGTGTTTGCTTTGTCTCCTGCAAGGTATTGGCGGGGATCCATTTAATGGCACAAACTTCATAGACTGTCTGGAGGTGTTCCTGCAGGATCCCAAGACGGAGGGCATCATCCTTATTGGAGAGATCGGGGGGAATGCGGAGGAGAATGCAGCAGAGTACCTGAAACAGCACAACTCTGTAAGGAAATAAAACACTGGACACACATTATTTAGTTTTACTCACTCTACATATAATATCCTCTCCTAAAGCGCTTCACCTCAGCAGATATATCTGTTCATAAAAAAATGTATCCTTTCTGAATTAACTCTCTGTTATGCCCTTTCAAATCTGTCAGCTCTAGTGAGCACTAAAAACCTGCGTTGAGAACCAGGTGAAGCTATGAACATGTCCTTTCTTTTTGATCGCAGCCTCGGGCTTTCTGTCTTACTTTTCTGTGTCCATGTGATTTGTGTGATCAAGATAAAGAGCGACAGATGGGATGAAGGTATGATTCACAGGACGTGTTCCAGAAATCGGCAGTGTTGATGAACAGGGAACCTTTTGTGATGCCCAAATGTGATAAAGAGCAGGAGGGTGATGATTAGCTAATGTAGCCAAGCGGCTGAGAACTTGTCGTTGACATTTTTAACTTCAGGAGGACTGAACTTGGTATTTTGTGACTTGCAGATTACTTCTAGCCTGTTCATTTTTCAGTGTGTATATTTGTTTCTGTGTATGTGTGTGTGTGCTTATGGCGCTCTTGAGCTGAGAAATGGATTTGATTTGCCCTCGGCTGCTCTAATGCATGCAAATCTCCTGCTGGCGTCTCAGGAGAATAACTTCTCTCACTCAACAAATAAAGTACAAACACCCCCCACCCAATCACCCAGAGTGTTGACAGCGAGGGACAGTTCAAATGAAACACATGCATGAAAAAGCCCAGCAGAGCGTGGGAGTAAGCTGCAGATCTCCTGTTGAAAGTCAATTGTGTAGAACATCGTACATAAAATAGTGTTCTTAGACCTTGTTTTTAACAGTAAAGAACAGCACAAAGATGTAGACATTGTTTGATAGAGCTGCACATGACTCAGAATTTTGTCAGTCAAATTGGATTTGGCTGCGAAGATTTGAGAATTTGTTCCTTTTTCATATCTGGCAATCGAAAAATCAATTGGCATAGGCTTCACGGATGATTTAGACCACATTAACATAGTCAATTGCAACAGAGCCATATTAACATATTTTTGGGCATTTAAAAATCAAGACGACTGCATATGATGCCAAATTTGAATTGCAGCCTATCTAAATTGCAGACATTTGTTGGTCTACCACATGCATTTGTCACAAAAAACACTTTTAACATCAAAAACAGCACATTGATTATTTTAAAAAATGAAACGATTTACACTAAATTCACTGCCTTGCTCCCGATCAAATCACTGACATGACCTCATTTTAAGTGGTTTTACGTTAGATGTTGTTGAATGATTATTCATTTATTGCATACAGAGTTTGCCTTTAACTTTGTTAGGGATGTGTACAAAATGGTGTCACACTTTCTACTTCTGTGGTTAGTGTGGTTTCCCAGCCACTCCACCTCAGGTGTCAGCCTCTCTCGTCTGTTCACCACCACCACATACTGATAGGTGGATTTATTTATTTATTTTGCTGGCTAGCCAGCTAGCCGTGCTGCAAAATACAAATAATTAATTAATTTAACTTATTTATAATTCCTCATTGAAATGTTATCCCTGTGCATTTTTGTAAGCTCTTGTGTTTTACATCCTGTTGTTGAAAAAGAAACACTCTTGACTGTCAAGGGGTCCTTGACAGATGATTCGACTGATCAACTTGCAATGGCAGCCCTGTTGTTTTATTTTACTTTGAGTCAACCTTAACTTTTCTTGATTTGAATACATTTGAATTCAAGCCATTCAGATTTGTATTATGTATTAAGTATTTAACACATTAGTGGCACAGTAGGCGGTTCTAATTCAATATGCTTTTTGTCAAATTTACTGAATATCTACCTCACAAGCTGCTAGCTGTCTGTTCTGTGTGTGCACTGAAAAAATCTGGTGTTCATACACAGCTTTGGCTCTGTAAATGTGAAACAAACAAAGTGGCTCAGATTGATCGACAGCACTGCGTCCTGTGCACATCCGTGCTTGTGCACAGGACAGGGGGAAAGGGAGGGGAGACGAAGGGGGGGAAAGGAGTGATGGGGACTGTAAATCTGAATATGCTAACTGGCTAAATATCAACAATCTTTCTCCAGAAATGCAGACACCAGCTTTAAAACTGAGCTAATTTGCTTCATCAGCACTGCACAGATGTGGTTTGATTAAATTTGATCAACAGTAGCAGCATAAGCAGGAAACCCACCACCAACTAGCTGGTTGCAGACCTCGAATCTCACGTCTTAGATTGGAAAAATGATTTGTAAATGGGCCTGGTTTAGTGACCGTTAATAGCTATTGTATCTGTTGGAGGAACAACTGACCAATCAGAATCCAGATATGAAGAATAATGACAGAAAAATGTCAATGAAAATGGCAAAATGCACAAGATCATTACAGCAGTCAGCATATTTCTTAGATCTTTGTAAATCATGTTAACTGAACTAAACAGCCACTTCCTACGGCTTCAACATCTCTTAAAAATTCCATAAACGTAACAGATGCAGCACCCTTTGCTCACACAAGATAGCTTCTCTTCCCATCAAGTAATCAGATTTTCATTGAAATATTGATATTTGTGGTGCTGTTGAACTGTTATGGCTTTATAGTGCCTGGGTAATTTGTCCACCCCGTTGATACAGCTCAACAGCAGAACACGCTATATCCTCCAAATTTTATTTATTTAACCTTTATTTTACCAGGTAAAAATGTTTGAGAACCAGTTCTCAACTGTATGGCCATACAGTTGATTCGACGCCTCTCAAACAGGTTCACCTGAACATTATAACTTCATATAGACACAAGTCATTGCAGGACCATGTCACTCAAACTAGCAAATCAATATATTTGACTTAACAATAATAATGCATTGTTTTTATATAGCGCTTTTCTAGACACTCAAAGACGCTTTACATTGCATTATTCATTCACTCCATACTCGATGGTGGTAAGCTACCTATGTAGCCACAGCTGCCCTGGGAGTAGATTGACGGAAGTGAGGCTGCTAATTTGCGCCATCGGCCCCTCCGACCACCACCAACCACTCACTCTCACACTGCAGTCACCTCTTCCAGCTGATTCCCGCACTTCAAATCAGTGAAAAGAACACAGCCACTCCAGTAAAGACTATAATGGCGTATGTGAAATAAGCAACACTCTACATTCTATCTTTAACAAGGGACATATTGCTCATAAGAGGAGGTTAGCTGAGAAAATAGTTTTTAAGATGCTGTATTTCACATTTACTTGACAAATCATGGCACACTTGACACGTAATGCATCGAATGCTCAGTGAAATTAAAGGTCGAGTGTCGTGATTGATTTGTGTCATGCAACATTAAATATATTGAACCCGTCGTTGAGAAAGACACATTATACCAAAAGGTGAGGAAGTATTGATTTCAGTTTTCGTCAGCGTCACAGTCGAGTTACTTCACGCTGTTTATCTGCCGGCGACTTAATTCTGTAAAATTCAGGAATACAGCCTCATACTTCCCACTAGGTTCTGCTGTCAGATTTTATGATGCAGGGCATGTTTCAACATTCAGTCTTCATCAGTGGTGACGCTCGCTATCGCCATGATGTGGTCTTAAAATGTCACCTGTATCAAATTCTGCCTGTCAGAATCTCAAAGGCTTTGTGAAGTCAGGAATAAGTTTTAAAAAGTATAACCACATTTGGCTCATGCATATCAACTAGTTGGCGTATTTGGCACCTAAGCTGCTGTAGAGATTTAATGATTTTCTTTTTTCGTGTGTTTCTACTTCAGCCTCTTGACTTTTAGCCCAGCCTGTCTCCACTGACCTTAACTAAAGCCCTTGTAATTCTGAGGAAACAACACTGAAAATTAAGGCAGGTCTGGAGGAAGTCTGAGGTTAGAAAAGTGTTGTTGTGTGTTTGTGTACACACACACACACACACACACACACACACACACACGTCAGTTACTCATGCCGGCCCTTATCATGTGTATAAGGATGTATAATTGTCTCAATTTGACTTTTTTAGCCTATGAATACAATTCCTCACTTTGGATCAGGCTATTTGTGTTTATAGAACAAGGCCTACTCCAGTCATGTTGGCACACAGACGGGGGAACTACCTTATTGGTCTCATAATTAACGTAATAAATCTGCACTGCTAACAGTGGAAGACAAAAGACGGGTAAAGCGAATAGTAGTATGACTCCCCTCCCTGTATGAATTGTTACTTAGTGCCCAGGGAGGCAGGGATTAATAGAGTAATTAAACCCCTTTCGTTTGAGGTAGATTTAAGACTCGATTCACATGAGGGTGGTTTGTTTATTCAGAACGTGATTTGACTTATGAATGCCGTGTGGGATGTTTCTGCTAATTTAGTTCATGCTTTCCTTTTTTAATGCATAGAGCCGACGCTTGTAACATATTTAGGACACTTTAAAGTGGTATTTGCTCACTTTCGTCATTTCCCTGTGAACTCTGCAAGTATTAATGTCTCATTAGTGATGCATTTTGAGCCAAGGTCCTCAACATTTCCCTGGCAGATATACGTCCTGCTAGTCTTAATTATCAAAAGTCATTTCCAGTTTATATTTGTGACTGCCATCTTGTTCCTGCCAGTGTAAGGTTTGAAATTTGGAACTGAAATGGTAGTAGAAGTGGGTGTCTTTGAAGGACCTCGCTGTATTGCTTTGGCTGTTAAACATGCCACATTCACTCTCTGGAAGCAGGCTGCCAGATGAGCCACAGCCTCCGTTGAAAGCCCAACTCTAACTGTGTGTGCACACGCACAAAGCCGTCCTCTGCAATTATGTTGTTATTCCTAAGTATGAAATATTAGCTCCTGTACATGTGCACATATATACACACACACACACACACACACTCTCACACACACACACACAGACGGTGTCCCTCTTGCTGATGTTATTGCTGAAGATGAAATATTAGCTCTCTTCACCTTGGAAATGATCTTAACTGTTGAATGTAACATCCATCAATGAGCAAGCAGCATAGACAGGCGCTGAGCTAATCAGTGCCTGCATGACTAATTACCATTTCAGAAATGAGATGATATGAAATGGCAGGAGCTTGAGCCCCTATCTGGTCATACACCAGCCCATGCAATTAAATGGCTTGATTGACCCTTTGTTTTAATAATGCAGGCTGAGACAGAGATGGCTGGTTAGACAAGCCTGTTACCATGGGACTCTGTAATGTGAGGAAATGCAGTGCTTAATTTCTAATGAATGGATAAAATGCAGGTACAGAAAACTAATTCTCTCTATTTCTGTACAACCCCCCTGCCCTCCTTGTTTTGCTGCCTTCCTTCCTACTTCGCTGTTTTGCTAACTGTACTCAAATATCGCACTTTCCCTGGATCTTTTTCTACTTTCCTGTCCATTTCTGCCTCATTTTATGCTCATGTTTTTCTTCCTCTCCTTTCCCGTTGTCCAGGGTGCTAATGCAAAGCCCGTGGTGTCCTTCATCGCGGGACTAACTGCTCCTCCTGGCCGAAGGATGGGCCATGCAGGCGCCATCATTGCTGGTGGAAAAGGTGGAGCCAAAGAGAAGATTGCAGCCCTCCAGTCAGCTGGAGTTGTAGTCAGCATGTCCCCTGCTCAGCTGGGCAGCACTATTTTCAAGGTGAGTGATTTGTCCCAAGCAGATATACAAAGACTTGAGTAACCATGAACAAGGGTGGACTGGAACCAAGTACAAGTATTTCAGAGGGATATCTTTACAGTATTACAATTGAGAGCTATGGTTACTAGTTAATTTGCAGATTAATATTTTACATACATATATGAAAGCCATACAAAGTAGAATGCAGCGCTAGAAGATTAAACTACTGCACAGTATATAAAGTAGTTAAAATGAGCTCTAACTCAATCACCTCCTTCAGAATAAAAATGGTGCTTACATGTTAATGAGTCATTAGTAATAATCCAATTATATAAATGACATCATATAACCCTTTCAAGGGGGTAATTCTACCTAATGTGCACTTCTACTTTTTATACTTGTACATTTTTCTGAAAAGATTATGTTTAATGAAGCACTTTTTGTTTATGGTGCTACTCATTTTTCAACTACTGATAATAATAATGCAATGATTGTGCTGTTTATGTGTGCAAGAGGACAAGACCACATATACAGATTTATTAGTGAAGACTTAATTAGATTAAATGATGAATAATGTCCACACTTCTCTGTAGCCTCTGTCAAAGTTGTAAACTTTACATATTGGTCTTTGAATTAGCACCCGGGCCACTTTCATCAAAACCAGACTCTCATGTTACATTTCTGTTCTATAAGAGCTCCGTTTTATCAGAATATAAGGAATATTTACATACCCATCCATCACCTGCATGCCAGCATGATGAAGAACCATAATTTCTTTACGTGTCATATTCGTCATTTGCATTCGCTCAGCCACAACGTAACATAATGCCTTTTTTATTGATAAAACAGAATCCAAAATATATTGGACTTGTTTCCCTTGCTATTTTTTCTGCGCCGTTTATCAGTCTCATCAGATCTCATGATGTCATGCGTTTCATAACCCTGACCTCCGTCTGTATCTGCAGTTTCTGCCTGTATTGTACAAAATCATCTAATCTCTGTAACAACAAGTAGCCATTTTTATTCACTTAGAACTGCTGAAATTGATTAAATAAAGACATTTTATTTACTTAAGCTTTAAATATTCCATATAAACAGAGTAAATACCAAGGTCACATTTCAGTAGATGAATAAGCAAGCTAATCAGAGCTGATAGATGGTGTAATTAGTGTGAGGTAATATAATCACATTGTAATGACACTGTAATAATGCTTCTGTTTTGGCTCCAGATCAAAATGTTATGTGATACTGGTCAATTGTAGCCCCATCTCTCATCACAGGGCAGTTACAAATGTGAGAAGGTTTAACTGGGAACAAGAGTTGAATCTTTTTTTTTTCTCAGAGCAGCAAGTTTGAGATTGAACTTTTAATATGCCATAAAGAAAGGCAGGAGAGAAGGGCAGAAATTAATAAACGTGTATTGACAGTGCCTGAGTTGGTGCCACTGCCCCTTTATTTCAGTTTATCTCGAGGGAAGCACTGTTAACAAGATGTATAAAAAGTGAAAGCATGTATTACGCCCATTCATCATCTTATACTTTCATTACCACTGCTGGCACTGCTGCACGCAGATATAGATTTACATGACTTTTTCCCCAAAGTTTAATTCATAATCATTGTGTGTAATGATGAAAAACGTGCTGTGTGGCCGCTAATTCTGCTGCACGTTGTGTTCATACATCTCTGTTAATCTCATTGACCGCTGTAATCGAACTAATAACATGTAAGAGAAAAGAGCAGACCTAATGTTTTGGGTTTAGGGCAGGAAAGAGGACGACCTCAGTCGAGTGGAGGTTATTTCTCCAGCCACTAACCTGCATTAGCCTTGCCCAAATGACGAAAGCATGTTTCTGCAAATGTGGATACGTGCGTCATCATTTTTAATCAGATATGCATCATTCATAGAGCTATGGTGTTTTTCTTCTTCTTCTTTTTTTTGTGTTTAAAAACATAATCCGAGCAAATTGACCTCCTTCTCTCGGCTGTACATCTTGACAGCGGTGTGTTGATGCAGGGTCAGGTTTTCAGTCTGACGTCTACTTTCGGGCAGTAATAACACACTTACTTCTAAGTGGTATATCGTCTAATTGAAGAAACGCTGCTGAAGATGTTTTTGTCCTCAGACTTACATAAACACTTCCTCACGCACTATCCATCATAAAAACGACTGCCTCCGCCATTCCTCTTGCAGTAGTAACATTCAAATTCATCATTTGCAGCCATCAGACGGGTTTTGGTGAAAATACAATATGGCAGGCCAAATAATGCTTTTGCTTCAGATTCTCTGTACCCAAACCGAGCGTTGTGTAATGCACATTAGACATAGAAAAATGAAACCATGAACAAGGAGTAGTTGGATTCCTGCAAAATGTCAGCACTGAGTTTATCAGAAATATAATATTTCAGCCACAGACTTTTGCCACAGGGAGATGCAAAGTAAGTGCTTTTTATCAAGTGAAGGAGTTCAAATAGGGGATAAGAGGAGGAATATCAGACAACAACCACTTCATGGCTCATATCTGAACTAGAAATGCCTTCATAACTTAAAAAGGCTTAAAGTTTAAGGTTATGGAAATGTCTTTGCCGATCTAATCTTTTATTCATGTTTGCTTTTTTTTGTTTGTTTGTTTTTAAATCGTGTGCAGCACTGTTGGTGTCATCTTTTCCATTATCAATGTTGCAATTGTCCTCAGGGTTGGCGGTTTGGCTCTTCTTTTGATTGGTTGTTACAGCCTGTGGATCTAATATCAAACTGTTGTTGTTTCATGTTGCAAATGTGATGCCTGACAAAAGATGGAGAAGGATTACACCAATGCTCAACTTTCAACAATTTCCTGTGCATGTTTTACTTCACCCACCTTTTTTCCATTTTATCTTTTCTGAATATGATTAGCTTTTCTTATTCACATACATTTATTACAGGTTTTTGCTCAGTTAAAACCCCTGAAAACTTTCCTACATTAAGGATTTATTTATACCATGAAATATTCATGAGTGATTAAGCAACCATTAGTTTAACTTAAAAAGATCTATTTATTAAGAGCCTTGTGCTCAAAAACTAAACTAATCTGCTTCCTCAGGACTCTGTGATGTATTTTATCAGACAGTACTTGTAATGTAAGAAAACAACCATATGAATGTTTTCATAGTTGAATTCCATTTTTGCTCATTTATGATGTGGCATCATCTTTTTCCAACTAATCTGTGCCCTCTACAAACCAAGGAGAAGACAAAAGCAAAAATTTAAAATTCATTCCAGTAAAATAACCAAAAAATAAAAAAGTTTAGCAAAGATGTTTGTGTTCTTGTAAGGCTCCGTATCTCAAAGAATGACTAAAGTGAACTTGCAGCATTTGCAATGACATCCAGAGGAGTTTTCAGTGCCACTGGTGCAAGGACAAGGTGTCAGCCAACTTGTATTTATCTGAGAAAGACTTAATTCGTATGCAAGGTAGAATAATTATGACCTTTTCCTTGTTTACAAAATACCCGCAACTCATAATCACAGTCGGCGTCATCCTGTCCCGCTCAATAATGACAGTAAAGCTTTGCATGCGTAGATGTTCAGACAGACACACACATTTAATCTCAAGATTTTGTTTGTATAATAAATTCTGAAGTCAAAAGGAGGTGCAAAGACCATATTTACAACGGCTGCACTCCTCATATATCGGAGCCCAGGTGTGTCGGAGCTGTTAACACCGCTGGCTTGTAAATGTCTCGCTTTCCTTTCACGTCATGTTTTCCCCTGCTCTCCTCGGTTTCAATCCAGGATTTTTTTTCACCTGTTGCTTTAGAATGGCAACCTCTACTTTCCTCATTTTACTTCCTCTCTTTCTTTCGGCTTGTCAAGTGTCTGACTATCTCACACACAAAAAAAAGCCCTCTGTATTTTTCCCTCTCCGTCACAAACAGCTCTGCTCTCTTACCTTCATGATTCCTGTGTTATACCCTTAAGTTAGCATCTGCTGCAGCGGATAGCACCTGTCTGCTTTTGACACCATCCTCCTCGTTTCTTCTCACTCTTTCTATCCTTCTACTCTTTTTTTTTTTTTTAATCCTTGAGTTGCCTCTACAGCTTCCTTTTTAAATTCCTGAACTCCGTTTTAACCCAGCCTCATCGGTAAAGCAAAAATCTAGCGAACAAGGCCATGACTCCCCTGCCTCCATCTAAATGTCTTTTCATTCATGTTGTCCTTCCTAAAAAGTCAGGGTTTGATAGGTTGCTTTCCCAAGAATTTCAGATTTTTTAAAACCTGAACCTTTTTCCTCCTCAAGGTGGCAGTAGACCTTCAGGTATCCGCAAAGCCACAGAGGAACGAGCCGACATGTGCATGGGCACTTGTGTGTTCTGCAGACCTGATAAATGACATTTGCATTAAGTTACTTTACCCCTGTGGAATGGAAAATTCTCTGCGAACGACGTATTCTATCATCCTACGATTTGTGTGATATTTTCCAAATTGAATATGTAAATAGCAACATCCTTTTTAATGGCTAACATAATGCTTTCTCATTCATAGTCACATGGTTGGACTGTGCTGATAAACACGGCGACTGTAACCTGCATAAATCAGATTTTTGCAGATGTGTAGCCCCCTATCAATCACGAGAAGTGAGCTGTTTTAATGTTGACAACTGGAACTTACTGACACGTACGTGCTGCGTGATTTGCACTCTCCAGGAAAAACAACAGACACTCCAAAGCTCGAGCCGCCTGTGTCCCCCACCTCCTCCCCTCCAGTCCCCACCCCCTCAACAGCAGATCTGATACATGGGATCAAAACAGAACTGTGCGAATTCTGCATGAATAAATCATCCACGTCTGTCTGTCTCACTTCATTTCACGTTGTTTCTCATCTTCTTTCCCCTCTGTTGTCCATCTCTGCAGGAATTTGAGAAGAGGAAGATGTTGTAAATTGTGCGGGAAGGCAACCGACCTTTTACCCCCTGCCTCGAAATTGAGATGAGCAGCCCGATTCTGGAGGTGGATATGCCCTACAGTGTCTGTAAACCCTGATTATTTCAACTACGATGCGCACATCCAGTGTTTATATTGTAATTTCTGCCATGAACTTATACCTTGCACATAACAGAAGAATAAAACATAGTGTCTTAATGGCATCCTAAAGAACTCATTGTACACAGAGTAAAAGCTTTATAGGTGTTTTTTTTTTTTCTTTCTTCCCTTCCTCCACACAATGTCAACACCTGAGGGAAGGATGATTTGTTTCGTTCCGTTATACCCCTGCTGTAAGATGTATTTCATCACCCATTTCACTGGCTGCCCACCTGAATAAGAAATATTTCTCATATCATTTTCCAGCTGTGTTGTGTCTGTACTTTCTCATGGCACATGTGAGAAACAGATGTGGTGCCATTATTGAATGTCTCTTTCCAGATTTTTAGCATTGCTGAAGCAACGTGAGCACCAGACTTCACTTGCAAATGAATGCAAAAGGTGCCAGTAACATTGCATGTGCAGAATAAATTACAAGGTAAACGGTTTAATTCATTTCAGTTGTGTGATATTGTAAAAAAAAAATATACCACTTGGTTTTAGTCATGCCTTCATCCTGAGCGGAAACGATTAATAAGCCAATCGATTAGTTCATCAAAAGATAAATGGGCAGCAATTACCAACGGCTGCTTTTGTTGGTTAAATGTTTTAAGGTCTGGTCACACCACGATTCAAAAGATAGGTGCCATTGACCAACGGCGAACCATCCTGTCAATGCTGACCTTTTGAGGGAGATCAGGGAAGCTGTAGTGTCGAAAATGGAGGAAGCTATCATAGCTAATGTGTTGCACCATCCATTGTTATTTATCCTCCTCTGTTGGAGGATGAACTCCTCCACAAAAGCTTTGTAGAGCGAGTCGACGCCACAAATGTCTCTTGAATAAACTGTGTCAAACTATTGTCCCGTTAGCCTGCTAACTGTCCTTTAGCGAGGGTTTTATTCCCCCTCCATAAGTCATTATTCAATAAAATGGTGAACAGAGTAAAATCTTGACGTCATGTCCAACTTCACTAGCTTCTGTAACTCTGTGCAGTCCCTAATGAGGCATTTCTTTTATCTGCCAGGAGTTCACTTTGCATATCATAAGACAAATAAGCATCTAATACACTTGGTATAGGAAACTGAAACCTTTGGGATTTGAGCACAGTTAATCAACTATTACTTCATGAGCAGAGAATAAATGCCAACTCCTGTGGGGAAAAAAGCCTCGGCATGCATTGTATTATAATAACAGGGTTTCATTTGTACTCATAAATTCAGCAAGGCTCTCTTCTAAAGTATTAATTTCAACTTTCTAGCCGCAAACTTTGCTTTTTGTAAATACCTACCATGTCCTGTTCTACTTTCTGATAATATGAAGTAATTTTTATTGAAACACATGAAGTTAGCCACATGAAATACTGCAGAAAGCCTCTCTTCCATGGCTGGGTTTTTAACAGTTAGCGTAATGTCAAATATCAACTGGATTGCCATTCAGGTAAAGTATAGTTTTATAAGTAACATATTAAGTTTCACAGGTAGAGAAAACATCTCGAAACTTAATTGTAAACTTACTATTGTCATCTCAAATTGAAAAATAACAGTCTTTGTGAATATTCAAAGCAAAGCTTGAGGTTGGCCTCTGATCCACACAAAGCTATAGGTTAAATTAACACCTCATTACTGTACACAAGGTGAAATTAGACTTGAAGTGGAGGAAAATGAAAGGGGAAGATAAGGTTACAGTTGGTTCTGCTCCCACAGAATCTTTTTAAATTAACTCACTAGGAACAAAAGTGTGTAATGAAGCATATAATGCCCTACACTGGACATCTCTACAGCCTATTCTTATCTGCTCCACAGCAGTCAGCCAAGGCAGATTATTCTGTGTACAGTACACATTGTTAACAATTACTTTTTAATCTGCATTAGCGAATTAACATAATGACTGACAGTGGAACAGAAAGCTTATTTGTTTAGAGGCTCAGAAGTTCCTTCCCGTACTGAAGTTGCCAAGCTGTGCTCTGCTTTGACTCGAACGCCAGATGTAAAAGAGGCCAAAGTTTGCCTTCTGGCGCTGTTTTGCTACTGTTTTCTTTTAGAATGGCTTTAAACAACACAGTTAATGAAAGGTTTTGAATTAACAGTTAACTCATGTAAAGCCAAATCCAAAAGTGATCATTTCTATCTAATGAGCCCCGCACAAAACTAGACACCTGAAGTTAATTTTCTGTGCAAGTTTTGCTCCCTCGTATCATAAACATTGTTTACAGTCTCACACCAGACACTGACTCGGAGGCTGATGCTGCCGCATGTCGTTTCTCTACATTGATCTGGTGATGAGATGTATCGTTCGGATAACTCGGATAGCTGTAAAGCTCCTGTGTAATTTCTCTTGCTGTAGGCTAGTTCCTGTGGTTGCCATAGTCACACAGAGAGTTGCGTTGGCAAGATGAAAAAGTTCAGCCATCATAAACTCTGTCGACAGCAGACACAGTACTCTGTCTCCTCGCTTTGCAATGAAGGCAGCAGCAACCGAGCACACCCTCAATCACTCTACTCTGCTAAAGCAAATAACAGCATTTTTGGTGTGTTTTGTTACTCAGAAATTCACAAAATACTGTGCTTCATTTGTGAAATGTAATAGACAGCCTACATTATATTCACAGTTGAATGGGCAGTAGTAGAAATAGGTCTCCCAATTCAGTAATACATAATCCACACTGGTAAAAATTCCAAAATTAGGTATGCTCAAAAACATTGGTATGAATGCAAAATCTGCTCTGGAGATTGTGCCCACTGCTGTAAAGCATTAAAACAAATTATAGATGGTTGGGGGAAAAGGCTGCATAAATCAAATAAAGTCTTAAAACTTTATGAAGTTTAATCGATAATGGTTTTCAGGGTTGCAGCGTGACTGACATTTACTCGCAGACATCTTGTAAAGACAGAATGGAAAAACGGCATTGATTTCTTGCACTACAAAAACTATATACTGTGAAAGTTAGTACTTAATTCATTCTGTATGGTGTTACTATGAAAACATATAACTTGAAATCATAAGTACTGGATGTAGAGATGGGGAATATACACCGATCAGGCATAACATTATGACCACATGCCTAATATTGTGTTGGTCCCCCTTATGTGGTCAAAAATGCTCTGAACCATTGGGCATGGACAAGAGGACCTCTCAGGGTGTCCTATGGGGTCTGGCACCAGGACGTTGGCAGTGGATCCTTTGGGTACTCTGGGTTGTGAGTCAAACTTGTTCCACTGCATCCTGTAGATGCTTGATCAGAATGGGGTCTAGGAAGTTTGGAGGTCAAAACAACAATTTGGGCGATTGTTCTGGGACAATGTTTATTTGGGTGTCTAAGTCTCATCAACACGGATGTCAAAATCTGAGGTTTTCCAGCAGAACACCACATAGTACCAATATGATCAATGTTATTCACTTCACCTGTCAGTGGTCACAATGTTGTAGCTGATTGGTGTATTTCAGCATGTTAAGGTTTAATATGTATACCAATAAGACATACACACAAACAGCAAATCCAGTATCACCATTTGCTCACCCTCCACTGATCTTTTCTTCCATAGAGATGTAGTCAGCCCATCATTCTCTCACTCCGTCTTTACTTACAACAAAAAAAAATGGCACCATCCATCACTGAGGCAGCAGCACTCATGGTCCGTTGTGTCACGTGAGTTGGATTTCTGAATGATGGAGTCCCTCAGGCCCTTAATGGCAGCTGTAGGCAGCTCTGCTAACTGTTTCCAAATGTCAGAGGTCTAAAGATGAGGCCTCAGCGCACAACACTGACATTATGTGTCTGTAAAGCTGGATTGTGAGAGATTAATATTCTGTTTTGCCACGCTGTGAAAACTCACAAAAACTAAATGCATTTTGCACCGAATACACCTGTTTTATATTAAATCCATTTATTAATCTTGCTCCATACCTGTGAAATCCGGATGTTATGTGGCACATTACATGCTGACGTGTCAGATTTCAGAGGCCCTTTTTTCAGTTTGCTACGCATTCCCTTTTCAGCTTTGCCATATAAATCCAAGATATATAAAACCCTTTACCTTTCAAAGGCAGGGATCTGATGAGAAATGCTTTAAATGTCAGAGAGGTCGAGCGGACTGTGTTCAGTGTTCTAAGAAGCCTGCTGCCTCCCTCACGTTGCAGATTAACTTCAAATCTCAGGTCACGTATTGGTGAATTTTGTTGCTATCAAGGTTTAATATTGCAGTTACTCAGTGTTTGTTTGCATTTCTTTTGCTGGTTCTAATTAGCACTATGAGGTTGGATAATTATTGTAATAAGTGAATTCCCTCAGAGCTTGTGGATAATGAGTTTCTGACTGACTGTGTGTGTGTGTGTGTGTGTGTGTGTGTGTGTGTGTGTGTGTGTGTGTGTGTGTTTGTGTGTGTATCCACATGTGTTTATGTGTCAATCAATCCATCACATTTTATTTGTTTTTGCTCCCTTGGGAGAGGTGTATCTATATATGTGTATGTGTGTCTGTGTGCTTATTTTAA
>OMNN01096237.1:17106-51755 GCA_900302755.1 Chromis chromis
AATAGATCGTGTGTGTGTGTGTGTGTGTGTGTGTGTGTGTGTGTGTGTGTGTGTGTGTGTGTGTGTGTGTGTGTGTGTGTGTGTGTGTGTGTGACAAAGACACGTGGGTTTCAATGATTCCATCATAGAAAATTTAGAGTTATAGGATTCATTAGAAACTCAAGACTGCCATGATACATATGGTCTTTACAAGTGTATGGAAACTTTTGTTCATGACTGTACATGCATGAATGTACTACTATATGATGAATATCTAGGTTTTTGCAGTAGTAGTTAAGTCCGCTTTTATTAGCATCACTGATTAAATTAAACTAACATAAAAGCAAACTGAAGATTGTGTTTGTTTCTTGATGCATGTGTTTATGTGAGTGGGAAGGAGGAGGGAGTGCAGGGATTGATTGGATGAAAAAGCAGTGTGTGTGTGTGTGTGTGTGTGTGTGTGTGTGTGTGTGTGTGTGTGTGTGTGTGTGTGTGTGTGTGTGTGTGTGTGTGTGTGTTCATTCAGACAAACCTGCAGCTGACTGGCAAGATGCACTGAGCAAAAACACTGTATATGAAGCTGTGTTCTCTGCAGTGCATTTATAATAACCATATTCCCCTGTGCTAACAATGTAGTATGTGAACTGTGAATTTATTCCAAGTAGTATAAAGTGTTTTTAAACGCCCAGCAGCCGTCACACCACATCTGCTCGCGTATGTTATAAAAGGAGGTGTCAGAAACTTGGTGGTGTTGTGCTGACATGGTAACATACTGTAGCTGTAATATAGTAACATAGCTGATGAGTTGCTGTAGATGGTGAGATTTCCTTTAACTCACTGATCAGCTCAGTCACAACAGCACCAAGAGCTTCTCTCTGGTTTTTCTTTTGATGTTCTGTTTACTTTCCTCAGATGTTTTGTTCACAAATTCATGCTTTCCCCGTCCATGTGCATGGACCAATGTGAGCATGTCTCTCTGTTCATACTGCAGTAGGTCGGCACCAGTCTGCTGCAGACTTATTGCTCCTCATATCAAACACAGAAAAACACACGATGCAATGAGGTACGAATCAAAGCTGTTTCAAAGTCCTGCAGCACTACTTCAATTACAACTCTTTTAATGATGAACTACTGACTTGTACAGTCCATCCATCCACTATCTATACACCGCTTTATCCTCTGTAGGGTTTCAGGGGGGCTGGAGTCTATCCCAGCTGACTTAGGCAGCATGTTACACCCTGGACAGGTCACCAGTCTATCACAGGGCCACACAGAGAGACAGACAACCAAGCACACTCACGTTCACACCTACAGACAATTTAGTATTATCAATTAACCTCAGCATGTTTTTGGACTGGGCTGCATGGTGGCTCGGTTGTTAGCACTGTCGCCTCACAGCTAGAAGATTCCCCGGTTCACGTCCCGGTTAGGACGCCTGGGATCCTTCTGTGTGGAGTTTGCATGTTCTCCCTGTGCAGCGTGGGTTTTCACCAGGTTCTCCAGCTTCCTCCCACAGTCCAAAAACAGGCTGAGGTTAATTGAGGATTCTAAATTGTCCATAGGTGTGAATGAGAGTGTGCTTGGTTGTCTGTCTCTATGTGTAGCCCTGTGATAGACTGGCGACCTTTTCAGGGTGTGCCCTGCCTTCGCCCGAGTCGGCTGGGATACGTGACCCCACAGAAGATTAAGCAGTGTATAGATGATGGATGGATGTCTTTGGACTGTGGGAGGAAGCTGGAGAACCTTTTGAGAACCGATACAGCCACAGAGTGAACATGCAAACTGGGAAGCAAACCCAGGTACAGTACCCTTGTACAGTCTCTCTTTATAACAAGTATTTGTTTTCAGCACATTTTGTTTTCCTTGCACATGTGTAGTTGCCGTGCTTACTGTGTGAACAATCCATGTGGTCACAAATTTTGGGTTGCACTTGGACGTCCATGCAGGGAGTCTAAATAGACCCACAAGTACCCTTTCAGACATGGAAGGCAGGAAATGGCCTGAACAGTCAGTTAGCTTAGCATGGTTGCTAATGGGACAATAAGTTCCTACAGTTTATTCCAAAGACATATTTGTGCCATACATAGGCTGTGTGTAGTCTACATGAAACATTCACACAAAACACCTTTGCCACTCAATTGAATCCTTAGATCACAGTAATTCAATTGGAATGAGTTGAAACAGATTGTATACCCTGGTGTGCCCCGCCCCTAATAACCCAAAGGTATGGCAGCATAAATTTGAACATGCACATGTAAACATATTGGTCTTGCAAAAAGCAATCGCTGCTGTACATTTATTAATTTTGTCACCTGCAGGCCAATAATAGTACTGCAACAGTTTCTGTTGTTTTTTTTGTTACAGACTGTTTATAAAGATTCATGAAGCTGCCATGACGTCTCCTATAGGTGTCCTGAACAGTAGCTTTCAATCTCAGGAGGAGTTGGGCACTGCTCAGATGGAGCCACCAGACTAAGTCCCAGCTAATCCACAAATCCACCAGAGGGTGAGTGGAGCTGAGGCAGGCTGTTAAAGTTCTCCGTGCCATGAACTGTCATATGATGTTACTCAAAGCGGCCACACCTCCAAGTTAGCATAACTTTAAGTCTTCATACAATTTAAATGGATGAGTCATATATAAAATTCCCTCCATGTAAGATTGTCATTCATGGGTAAATTAGCTTTGAGAGCAGACTGTAAACATGTGTGTTTCTGCTGTAAAGTTGAACATTTTAATATGGGGCTCTATGGAGATTGACTCACTTTTGGAGCCCATCTCAAGTGGCCACTCAAAGAACTGCAGCTTTTGGCCTTTCAATGTTTACTTCATTTATCAGCCCTGGAAGTTTCCGCTTGGTCTATTTGTGAGAGATCTTAAGTTTTGACATCCATTATGCCACCCTTTATCTAAAGAATATAAATAACGAAACCAGACATCAGTGTTTTGCATTTACCCGCTCTGTATGTTAACATAAACATGCTGTTTTATTAAATTTGTTCTAAAAATCTGCAAACTCCTAAAGCTACCCACATGGAGTTGCGTTTACGTTCATTATTTCTGCCACTGCAAAATGCCAGTGCATTTTTGAAACAAGGCAAATGTCTTGAATGGATTTCCTTCTTCATGAAATTGTTGTTTAGCGCATGATTTATGACTGTTCTGAAACCTGTCTTGGTTACACCACTGGTTGTTAGCTTGTAGTCGTCGTCCTCTCAGCCTCTACTGGCTCATTTGATTGTTTCCTAGCATGTTAAAACCACCATGTGTTCAAGAACGGACAAGTGTGAAATCTGGTGTGAATGTATAAGACACTGTCCACCTACTCATGTCCAAGAGATATGAAAAAACAGAGAATTAAAACACTGCTCTGAGGAAGTCCCTGTGTTCAGGCTATATTTAAAGATTCCCTCTGCTGAAAACCTTTTTTTTTTTTTTTTTAAACTTCTTGTTACATGTCCATATGATATTTTTATATACTGAAAGTAGTACAGTAAAACAGTGTAATTTTATGGCCATACATTGTGAATAAACAAATTGTATAAATACAGTCTTTTTATAATAATCTAACCTTTACTGATCCCCTTGGGTTCCTTCCTTCTCTGCATTGACCCATCCTATTCAAAGTTCACCTTAACTATACATACTAGGAGCAGTGGGCTGCCGCGGTGCAGCACCCGGGGAGCAGTCAGGGGTTAAGGGTCTTGCTCAAGGGCCCACAGTGGTGGTGACTGGGACAAGCGGTCGCTCTCACTTTCCCACCTCAACCTCTTGCCAGTCCAGGGGCTCGAACCGGCGACCCACCGGTTACAAGTTTGCTGCACAATATGAAGTTTCTGTCTGTCTGTTTTTTTTTTTTTTTTACAGTCAACATGTAAATTAATACTTTTAATAACAATTAAACATGATTTACACTATTTCAGTCCTTAATATACATTTTCTTTTAAATAATGACACATATCTGTAACATAGTATATTTTTAAGTGTCATTTCTTAATACAGTTTTTTGATATGGATGTTATTGACAGTTTTCACTGTTAACATGTAAATGAATACATTTTTCAGTGATTTAATTATTAATTATTAATTTAACAAAACAGGAAATATTTAAAAATAAAAGCAAATTGTTAAAAAGTTTTTTAAAAAGTTAAAAACAGTTAAAAACGTTCATTTTTAAAAGTGAACACGTGTCAAGAACCACTGACTGTACATGAAAGGAGCACATTGTGTGTCTTTGTACAGTCAGTGGTCTCTGTTATATTCAATTAGGGTGTTTTTTTGTTTTTTTTTTGTAGTCATTGACTCTGTGATCCGGTTCATCTTTGATGTCCGTTCATCTCTTTGTCACATGTGAGTAACGTGTCCGGTCCTCTGCCTTTCATGGTCAACGGGACAGATTGCCGTCCGTGGACCGGGAGCTGGCGTCCCTTAAACCCGCACCCAGAGGAGCTGTGGACGTCTGCGTGACTGTCCGCCGCCACCGTGCATACTTCCGCACCAGCGCCATTGGCCGCCACCGCGGTGTGGGCGGGACACGAGGCCGTGACTCAGCCGTGAGTCACCGCACGACACGTCTGTCACACGCTGCCTGCTGTGGCGTTCATGGACTGTGGGAATACTGAGAGGTTTTCAACACCAGTCAAATTAATATCTGTACAGGGAGATAAGTCACAAACTGAGCCGAGTCTTTCAGCTGCTTAACATTTACAAGGCATGTTAGCAGGTTGTGTATGTACAGATATCACAGGTGGCATGTAGCACATTAAATAGATTTTATAGGACTCCGAGGTGTCAAAATAAACATGTTCTTCAAGTTAAAGTTAAATTAACCCTCCGGTGCTCAAAGCTAGCAAGCTAGGCTAATATTATAACAAGTGGAAGCCGACATTAACGTTAAAGTCCGTTTAAACGTTAGCCACCACAAAGCGATGATAAAGTGTGATTCATAGTCGTATTGAAAATGTAAAGGAGTCCAGTTTTATGAGCTGCTGACAGCCCACGCGCGCGGCAGCAGGCTTGTGTTTACTATCCGTCTGCCGACACTTAAACGCAGCAGCAGCCTGATCTTACATGACTTCGCACTGGCCGCGATCTGTGACATTGGAGCCGTGGGACTGAGCGTGGACGAGCCGCATCGGTTTTGAGGTAAACTAGGAAGCAGACATCCCGGCAGCAGCGGACTGAGCTCTCCCCCATCACCGCAGCCCGAGAGCCATCTTCTTTCACGTCTATTTTGCTACTTTAGCTCCGTGCTGGACGGATCTGCCACACAGGGTGAGTGTCTCCAACTGCATCTTCAACTCCACTGCTGTAACTCGCTGTCTGCTGGTCGCGACTGGAAGTTGTGTGTGTGTTCATCTGGTGTTGCCTCCAGAAAGTAGTTTTTGTCATGTGAGAAATAACACCTATAGGCGCCCGATGAATGGGACAGCAGCCGTGGATGTGTGCATCAGTCCAGGCGTTCACAAGTGGAAACGCGCAGGGTGGAATTCCCGTTACGCACGATCGTGTCGCGCGCAGACGGTGTACCGCCAAAGTGCACTTGGAAAACAGCGATTTACTGGTGGTTACACATCGTTTAAAGCTGGAACTTGATAGAAAAACTACACACTGACTTTACAGTTTAACTCTTAAGTCTGACAAACGAAACGTGACTTGCTGTAATGTAATTTTACCATTTGGAGATGGTGCTGTATGCGCCAACACAAGCAAATGGTGTAAAAACTGATTTTAAAAGTGAAAATGTTGTGGAAAATATGGCCCTTTATTTCCCTGTTGTGTAGCGGACAGGTCTTGACCCATTACGCAACTTGGTAGATTTTTCAGGGAGTCCACTTTACTCAGGTTTTAATAGCAGTGAGACCTTGTGAACCTTTTTGGAATTGGATGAACTGACTGTAGTGTTCTGGCTCACATTTGTTGTGCTGCTGCTACTGCTGCCTGCATTATATAACCAGGTTGTGTTTAAGCTCACACACACACCAACACTGGATGACAGACATATCCTGATGTGCTGCTCCACTGCTGCACAGCGCCTTCCCTGCCTGGGCCTGACATTGTGGGAGTGCATGGAAGCTGTCATTGTAAGAACCTGTTAGAGTTGTAGACCATCGGAGTGAGGACATTTTTGTAAAGTGGGAACCCTTTTTTTTACTTTCTGGCACCGCTACCAGGGACTGATTGTGGGTTAACGCTTGTATTCAGGGTCATGGTTAAAATACAAACTATGTTATGTCAATGAATGTCATCACGAAGATACATGTGTGTTGTGCTTGTGGTGCCATTGATTTGTAGAGAGAAAAGTATGTTTAGGACTGTATTCTTTTTGATACATGATAACTGATTTTAATACTGTACTCATAAGTGTATGCTAATTTTAATTGCTACTACAAATGTGAGGCTTAGTTGCACATGAGTCCAAATGTACATGCCTCTATAGGGGTTAAAATGTGCTGCCATACTTAATAAGGTTTTTATTTTCTTTGGTATCGGTTCAGGAGTCCTTTGGCATGTTTGCTCTCACATTCTTCTTCTTCCAGTTAAAGCAAAGATTAGAGAAATGTACACAGATTTTTTTGGTCATGTTAAAACCCCACTATTCATCTGGTGACTCCGAGACTGAAACTGTATATTACGCAGTTGAAACCAGCTACACCGACCAGATGTAGCTGGTTTCAACGTATGTAGCATATGTTATCTATGATGGATGGCTGGATATTGATTTATGCTGCTCACAACAATATTTTATAAAGATCCCGCTTTTTTTTGTTTCCTGAAATACACATTGTGAGCAAAAACAAGCAGTCGCCATTTCCACCTTGAAAGTTCAGGCTACCAATGACAGCTTTAAAAAACACAGCTTCAGTTTCCCAGGGTTTCTATACATAGCAAACCCAAGGAACTAATCTTGTCAGTTTGCAGAGTGGAGCTTTCTGTACCGTTATTCTTCTTCAGATACACACAAGTAGAATGCAACATGTGTGTCAGTGCCCTAGTGTTACCAGTTTAACCCTTTAAGTCCTAATGCATCATTGGCGACACGTTTGGGCTAGCACACTTTGGAATACCGTAAATATGTCACCGTTTGCACTATCGGAAAAAAATCTAACGGTTTCTGCCAATATGGTGTCATTACGGTAAATTAATTTGTGCCCCCCCAGGAATGCACTGGATGAAATTACCGTAAAATTACCGTAATGATACTATATTGGCTGTGAAGTGCAACAACATTGTCATTACGGTCATTATGGTAATTTCATTCATGCCCCCACAGGAATCCGCTCTATGAAATTACCGTAACTCTTATAATAGGCAGTAAATTGTAAATAACTGCCAGATATTGAAAGTTTCTTCTGAAAAAATGGGCACCAGCACTCACAGGACATTTTCTTACCTTTTTGTAATCAAAATAAGAAAAAAAGACCAGGCGGACATTTTGAGGCTCAGGTCTTAAAGGGTTAATACAGTCATAATCATTAATTTAGCCATTCTTCTGCATACTAACGACTTTTACTTGACTTTCTTTCCATGCAGTTATCTCAGTACCTTTACTTAAATAGCCCTCTGAATGCAGGACTAATTTCTACATTCTGATATTGAGCAGTTCTTCCTCCTCCACTGCTCTCACGATGCTCGACAGAAGTCCTATATGATCTCGTCCTCTCACTAGTATTTACTGTAGAGTGGCACAGTAGGACTTTCTTTAATTGCATACTTGTACAGATATTTTGACAAAGTCCATCTCACATTTGTATTAACATGATTCTGGCTACTGCAACAGTCAGTCTGGCCCACGTTGGTTGGGCTGCCGTCAAATGGCCATGGGGGCTGGCGGAACTTTGTCACTGGGATTATACAAGCAACCAGGCTTCTAATTTAGCAGCTAATCCAGATTAAGGTGCCGTGATTCGTCTGTGTTCCCAGCCTCGGCCTCAGACGCTGCAGGCTGTCTGACAGACAGAATCAGCAGCCACGCCGTCCGTGTTCATATGTTCGAGACCCGACTGCTCTCTACTTTAAAAGCAGAATTTCTAAATCCAGTGCAAACCGTTACCTGTCTAGAGAGGATTGACTTGCAGAATGACCAAATCTGGATTCACTTTGGCCTAAAATGGGCAAACTGTTGCACAGGCCACACCGAACTGAAACTGTGCAGAAGATCCACAGGACAAAGCAGCTGGTGCTTGAAGTGACACGTGGTTGAGTTTGATCTTACCTGACCAAATGACCTGAGTTTAATAATCCAGGGATCAAATAACCCGCTCAATAAATGAGGAGCATCTGCAGGTTGAAGTCTTAATGAAACGCCTTAATAAGAACCTGACTGGGTCCAAATTTCTCGCCGTGTGTCTGCACAGAATGTTCCTCAACTCAGCCTCACTCGCTGATTTAAATTATACACACAAATGCAAAATAATGTCACCCACTGTGGTGAAAATTAGATTTATGTGTCATATAGGGGCGTATTTAAAGTTTACAAACTTCAGAATAGCCCTCTGTGTAAGATAGAGGACAGGTGCTGTATTTCTTTCGGGAGTCTGAAACCACTAACTGCTGGTTAGTGGTTCTGTTTTTTTCTGACCTTCTCCTTTTAATGCATTTGGCATTCAGTATGGAGAATCTGACAGAGACTGAAAGAGAGAGAGAGGGAGAGAGAGGAAGGGAGGGAGGGAGAGCTCTGTGAACTATAAATAGACAGTGGGAGAGTGGTTGTGATGATAGCATCACCACACAATAATCCCTCAGTAAAACTGGCGTTACTCCACTGCTCTTCGCTCTCTCCTATACAGTAAGCAGGGTTATCTGGTGAACCTGAGCCCCCGACCCTCTGCTCGGCGTCTCTGCGTGTAGATGCTGTATTAAGCTCGTTAATGTGGACCTGTGGGTAAAGGGAACGCGTTTCGCTCTGGCCTCAACGGTCTTAAGTTCAGAATAATCCTTTTAAATTTGTAGAGTGGACGGAGCTCGCTGGACAGTCGGACGGCAGTCGGAGGTGCAGATCACGTTCCTGCAGAGTCGTGGGATTTGACTGCCATATGTTGAATGTCATGCCGGACTCTCCAATCAGCTGCCTCTCACCAGCAATCATTGGCTCTCATCAATTTAAAAAATATGTCTTTTGACTTGGAAAAAACTGGCTGTAAGCTCAAACTGCAAAATTATAAATGAAAAGGGATCAATTAAGGCGCTCCTGCAAAGCTTGTTATTGCAATGGTACTACAGAACTAACGGTTTGCTAATCCTGGTCCGCCTTATTGTTGCTATAGCGCTGAAAAGAGGTGGGTGCTATTTTGGGTGCCACTGGTTCTGAAAGTAAGTCCCATTCATTTTTCCTATTGAAAACGTTGGCTGAGTCACAGCTTGGATAGCCATGAAACTCTCCTGTTCAATCACTGATTGATTTTTAACCGTGTTCTTTTATCAAGTAAATCACATTACTGTTCAAGTAAATGAAACTTAGAAATTACAAGTTCTATTAAATGTCACATTAGTTGGTTTCACTTGAAACGATTTAGTTGTTTGAAATGGTAATTCAGTCAAGAGTGCATCTAAATTAAGTTAGCAAGTTCTTTATACAATAGTTTTTGAGTTAATGAAACTCAAGTGTAAATGTAGTGGACTTGAGCATTTGTTAGTAAAACACACAGTTCCTGTTCCACTTTACTTTTTCCTTTTACAATTTTTAAGGCAATGCATTTTTTTAAAGTAAGGTTGGATTTAGTTGGATTTTACAGTGTGGTTCTTTTTTTAAATTTTTATTATTGGCCTTTTCATGCCTTTATCAGAGAGGACAGGACAGTGGATAGAGTCAGAAACGGGAGAGAGAGTGGGGAAGGACATGCGGTAAATGTCCGAGGTCGGACTCTAACCCAGCACAGCCGCTACGCCTCTGCACATGGGTCATGCAACATAACTGCTAGGATATCGGGGCGCCCACAGTGTGGTTCTTTGATAAAAGTTGAAGGTGTAAGCTGGTGTACATAAAATCTAACAAATTAACTACAACTCCCACGTTGCAATTAGGCAGAAAACAAACAAACAAACAAAAACAAAAAAAGCCCTGAAAAAAACAAAAACGTCCAATCACCAGGCTTAAAATTGTGTTTCATAAGCTGCTGACAGTGTTCTGATCCAGGGTTTAAATCAGTTCACTTCTGAATTCTTTATGAACAGTATAAATTGTGCAGCTAAAGCACAACAGCAGCTGCGTCTTCGTAACAGGGGTATTGTAGTATTTCAGTTCACCTGCTAACTCAAAATAAGACATCCATTAAGCTAACACTGGCCTAATAACCATGTCTCTGGTTGTCTTTTTATTGTTACATTTTAAAATTACAATCTTGTGCAGCACACGTGTAAAGCTTACATGCAAATTATGAGAAGAAAATGCAATGCTAAAGCTAACAGGTCCTAAAAAGTCAGGATCCTCAACAGCACGTGATGCACGTAAAAGACATGATGCTGGACATAATACTGCATTTATTAACCAAGCATGATAAGACACTTTTTTTTCTTTTAAGATTTATTTTTGGCCTTTTCATGTCTTTATTGGAGAGGACAGGACAGTGGATAGAGTTAGAAATGGGAGAGAGTGGGGAAGGACATGGGGTAAATGGCTGAGGTCAGACTCGAACCTGGCACAGCCGCTACGCCTCTGCACGTGGGTCATGCAACATAACTGCTAGGCTATCAGGGTGCCCATGATAAGACATTCTTAACTGTGTTTTCTCCATAGTTTACATATTTGTCGGAAATATAAATTTTATTTATATAGAGCAAATTTACAACACATGTCATCTCACAGCATTTGCATAGTAAGGTATGGACCTTATGAATTATATAAAGAAAAGAAAACAGAAAACCCAACAATCCAAAGTTGCTTTTGGATTCCCTATGAGCAAGCAGTCAGCGACAGTGGGAAGGAACCAAAAAAAACAACAACCCTCGTATAGACTGGTTCTGACAGAACCAGGCTCAGGGAAGGTGGCCATCTGCCTCGACCGGTCGGGTTGGAATGGGGATGAGGGGGGAGGGGATAGCAGGAGAGGTTGGGGTGGGGATGGCAGGATGGCAGGATTAAACAGCAGGCTACTTTACATTTGAGTGTTATAGGAGAGAAGACTTAGGATGAAGAGTAACCAGTGTATGTCTTGAGTAATACAACTGAGTTACTACACACTGCAAGTCATGAATGGGGGGATTGTTTAAATGTCACCTTATAAAGTAATGCAGTTAGTTAATGATGTGTTAGTAGAACATTTATGTCGGACTAATTGGAAAAATGAATTCATCACTGGGAAAATTCATGTGAGGACACTTTGGTTAAACACTTATTAAGTTATATACGTATCAACATAGCAGATGAAAGTAAATGTTTAACTTATATAAAACATGGATGTAGCATCAAGGTTTGAAAAGCCAAAACAGAAGTACCTTAAACCTACATTCTTTCTAGCAAATGGATATTTAGTAGGGCGGCTGTGGCTCAGGTGGTAGAGCGGGTTGTCCACTGAACGCAAGGTTGGTGGTTCGATCGCTGGCCCCTCTGCATGCCGAAGTGTCCTTGGGCAAGACACTGAACCCGAAGTTGCTCCCAATGGCAGGCAGGTACCTTGCATGGCAGCTCTGTCGCCATTGGTGTGTGAATGGGTGTGTGAATGCGAAACACATTGTAAAGTGCTTTGAGTACCACTAAGGTAGAATATATAAGTGCAGACCATTTATAGGTCTCCCTGATTGCTTATTGGTCCTGGTAAACATCTCAGTAGACCACTTTTTGCTACTGCAGTATGAGCTACTTAGCTGGACATGCTAACAACGGCAGGAACACACTAGGTTTAGTCCATTCTTTGCACTTTTGATGTAATATTTTTTGATTTTGAAAGCCTAAAGAAGACACAACCCGTCTGCCTTTAGATACCTAGTGTTTGTCTTTCATGAGTCCCATGTAAACACTTTGACATGTAGAGAATCCAAAGCTTTGTCTAAATGTGTCTTTGTTGCAACTCGTTAATCAAGTGTAATATATTTGTTTCTCAAGTCACAAGTAAGCAGTTGAGAGAACAGCTTCTCAGTAATTGTAATTTTAAAAGAGGTGCAAGTGCAAAGGCGAGACATGCAAGTTAGTTTTCCTGCATTACTTGTCAATCCACCATCACAATAGGATATGTAGTGTGTGTGTGTGTGTGTGTGTGGCAGGCAGCTCCATGTTCTCGGTGCTTTACTTTGAGCAGAGCGTTCTCCATCGCCCCACCCCTTCAGGCACTGACCTCCTTTTCATTATTCACACAAGCAGCACCTTTTTCTCGCTTCTTTCCTCCTCTTTCTCTCTCACATGGTGATTGTGCATCCAACTTTCTTTCTTCTTTTTTTTTTTGTTGAAATCACACAGATCCACTACGAAGCGTTATGAGGAGACAAGACATCATTGTTCTGATAGTTGATACTTTATGCGCGATGCCTTCTGTGTGTGTGGATCTGCAGATCTTTGGTGTGCCAGTGTGCAAAACAATTATGTTTGTGATGAATGCTTCTCTGCATGATTACTGAATGCTGCTATAGTGCGCGAACGCCACTCTGTCTTATCTTTGAAGATCTTCTAACAGTCAGGAAATGGTTTGGGAGGCAAGCTGGAGTTGGATTTCACCGGCTGTTAAAATGTGCTCTAATATTGCACAGTGTTCCAAGACTAAAATAATATGCTTAGAATTTTATATACATTTTAGAATACTTAACAATTTGGCATGGCAAGTTCATTCTTGACATTGAAAATACAACTAAAAGTCCACTTACTAGCTTTATCCAGGGCTTTTTTAATACTGGCCTTCATCAGAAGATACTCAGTTGTGACATGGATATGAGATTTTAATTATTATTTAAATAATATTTTACGGAGCTATTAACGTACAGTCTTTCCACTTTAATAATTAACATTATTTGCATTTATATTTCCAAAAAAATAGGTGCAATGAAACCTATTACGTTGTGACTCGGGGCAACGTTTGAGCTCCTAGCAGAGGCCTCGTAGTATAAGAGCATTACATTAGAGCCCTATGCCATAGCACATGTTGTTTTCTGATGTGCTTACATTATGTTTATGACATGCATGCATCACGGTGCACTTAGCATCTAATGACTGAAGATGTATTGCTGCGTTCAGAGATTCCGAGGAGACGAGATGAAACAAGCAGAGATCTGAGGCACATATTCTGTACATGCAAAACACACACACACACACTGAAGCACACATGAACGCAGGGATCGGATGTCAGAAAAGCAGCGTTTGCAGAGCTGGCCTCTTAACAGGAGCCAAAAAAACGGAGTATTTAATAATGGATGAGGCTGCACTCAGATAGATAGATGGATAGATGGATAGATAGATAGATAGATAGATAGATAGATAGATAGATAGATAGATAGATAGATAGATAGATAGATAGATAGATAGATAGATAGATAGATAGATAGATAGATAGATAGATGGATAGATGGTTTGGTGCATTGCCATGATGCTACATCTGGGTCACAAGATGACATCTGTGCTTTCTGCATGACAACTGAGCAGACGTCATCTGTTGAGGAACACTGTAAAATCCAGCTTGAAAGCTGTGGAAAAAAAAAACTAGCAGACCTTAAGCTTTAGGTTTTATTTGGCCCCACTGTTGTTTTCCGAGGCCGATGCTAAACTTTCCTTTACAACCGCATTCATATTTAATCAGCAGTCGAGCCAAGTGTCAAGTGGTAGCTGTAGTTTTGTTGTAAAAATGTGGAATTACAAAGCGTCTTATGTTCAATAGAGAGGGTGTAAATGAGCAGTTTTGCAGCGCCTGTTGAGAGAAGGAGCTAGCTCTGACCAAACAGATGTGGAGTCGCTGGGATGTTATCATGTTTCCTCCCTCAGCAGTGACTCAGTGCTCCACTACCTGTATAGTAGTCCATGTTACATCATGCACTGTGCTGGAATACCCCCTCCCACACACTCTTCCTCCCTGTCTGTAAGACTGTGAGAATATGCAGCTCAGTGCTCAACACAATGCTTTCGACTCACACACATTAGAATCATCAGGCTGCATGAATAGCAGTGTGTTTCCTGTGTGTTTTGGATGTGATGAACATCTGGAGTGTTGCATGTTGCCTGGATAAGACAGCAGATGTGAGGTGGTCAAATGGGATCTGGGAAGAGTGTTTTCAGCAAGTTGCTCCTGAATTCTGACTAAGCATCTTTTTAAAGTTCCTTTAGTCAAGTGAACTTTATAAAATAATACATCTAAATATGAGGCATCAAAATGAGTCATTTTTGATCACATATCT
The DNA here is from genome assembly GCA_900302755.1 of Chromis chromis. Classification (NCBI taxonomy): domain Eukaryota; kingdom Metazoa; phylum Chordata; class Actinopteri; family Pomacentridae; genus Chromis; species Chromis chromis. Next base: position 31,394 of record OMNN01096237.1, read on the forward strand.
TGAATGCACCACTCACAATCTCAAAGCATGTGTGTGAAAAATGTTGTACAAAAAAAGCTCATGGCATCTTGAAGGCTACTATTAGTCGGATCCATTTATGAACAATATGCAAAAAAGTTATTTTGCAGTTTTTGACAGATATTGTGATTCCAATATGAGTCATCATTTTTGTGGGTATCTCAATTTTTGCATGTCTTTTCCACTTGAAAAAAATATGAAAATGCGTTTTTTGTTGCGGTGTGTACCAGACAAGCGTGTTTCCTCACATCTGGTGATTATGATTTGTGGGCCGGAGCATCTATGTAGCACCACAGCGCTTTATTTAGAGCGTCATGCTGTGACACATTGTACCTTTATCAAAAAACTGCAGCTCCTGCAATAATAATAATAATCTAACCTTTATTGATCCCCTTGGGTTCCTTCCTTCTCTGCATTCATCCTATTCAAAGTTAACCTTAACTATACATACTAGGAGCAGTGGGCTGCCGTGGTGCAGCATCCGGGGATCAGTCCGGGGTTAAGGGCCTTGCTCAAGGGCCCACAGTGGTGGTGACTGGGACAAGCGGTCACTCTCACTTTCCCACCTCAACCTCTTGCCAGTCCAGGGACTTGAACGGCGAGCCACCGGTTACAAGTTCGCTTCACAAACCACTAGGCCACCACTGCCCACATAATTTGGGCTATTGATAATATTTCTTTTTCTAGTATTTTTCTCTGGAGTTTTTCCCATTTTTATTGATAGAGAGATAGACAGGGTGAAAAGGGGTCTAAAGGGGGTCACTCATCAAGACTCTACAACCACAGTAGCAGCAGCTTTGTGAGACTGTATAGAGAAACTGAGCTAATGCATGCTAATATGCTCACAGTGACCACGTTAATCTACTGATGTTTAACATTTGAGCTTATCATGTTAGCATGCTGTCTTATGCTAATCAGTAATGAACACAGAACAAGTTAGGCTGGGGGGAACGCAATTAGTTTTACAGGAATTTGTTCATAAAGCAAAGTTATGGACAAAGTGGGGCAGTGGTGGTGCAACAGTTTAAGCCCCTGGGCTACTGATCAGAAGGTCAGAGGAACGAACCCCCACTGTGGCCACTGTTGGGCCCTTGATCAAGGCCCTTAACCCCTGACTGCTCCCCGGGCGCTGCACTGCGGCAGCCCACTGCTCCTAGTATGTATAGTTAAGGTTAACTTTGAATAGGATGGGTCAATGCAGAGAAGGAGTTTCCCCAAGGGGATTAATAAAGGTTAGATTATTATCAAAGCGTTAAACTGTTGATGAAACCACAATATCACCAAGGTTACATCTTCCTTTTCCTTTCCTTCTACTTTTAAAGTTTCACTTTATGCCATTTTACTATGGAGCTGCTACAGTCCTAATGAATAAAGACTTTTTTACATGTTGCAGTATTCTTAGTTAATTATTTGCACATTTCTGGATGCACTGTTTGCACGTTATGTGTTACCTGTGTTGTTCTTTTAATGCAATGGATGGCTGGATATTGATTTATGCTGCTCACAACAATATTTTATAAAGATCCCGCTTTTTTGTCTGCTGAAATACACATTGTGAGCAGAATAAGCAGTCGGCACCACGGCGGAGCATTTCCAATCTTGAAAGTTCAGGCTACCAATGACAGCTTAAAAAACACAGCTTCAGTTTCCCAGGGTTTCTATAGACAGTATAGCAAACCTAAGGAACTAATCTTGACAGTTTGCAGAGTGGAGCTTTCTGTACCATTCTTCTTCTTCAGAATAAGTTCCTGCTTTTAAACGTGTATGGATGAATTCCTCCAATATTACACCTCGCCATTGTGCAGTGTAGAGCAGTTTTACAGTGTTTGAGCAGAGTTATGGATGAGCTCGTGCTCTTAAGGAAGCAAAGGTGTGGAGTTACATCTAAGCCATTTTAAGGCAGAAAGGGATTATTTTCAAGAAAAAAACTTCTAAATACGTAACTTTGATACACAGAGACGAGTATTTAAGGGTTTAATCAATGACAGGAAGAACGTCTGTGTGCCCTGCAGACTTTTTCACCTTGGATTAAATGGTGGAGGTTGTTTGGGAGAGAGCTGCAGACCCAAGAGCTGATGAAGTGCCACCTCCTATACATACGCAGACATATAAGAAGAATAACTTAGATTTTCTTTTACAGTCAGTGCGGTGCAGTTGAGTACATGCTCATTGGAACTGAACTGATACAGTGAAAGATGAGACAGGAAAGGATTGCTACTGTGTGTGGAGATGCAAATCCAACAATATTCATATGGACTACCATTCTTTTGGAATGCATGACAACTACTGTCATAAAAATGGCTTAGATGTAACTCTACACGATTGCTTCCTAGAATGTGCAGCTCTCTGCCTCTCTGTCTCCATCCACCTCTCTGGTGCTCACTGCAGCTCAAGCACATCAGCTCACCTACAGCTCTGTTCAAACACGGTAAAAGTACTCTTCACTGGAGTAATTGGGCCATATATGTTTGAACCGGGAACAAATTCTAAAGAAGAATCAGTGCACTGCAGGTTCAAGGTGCTCATGTCATGTCATGCTGAGTCTTCTAGCAAATAAAAAACAACATGTTAACAAGATTAACTTAGATTTTCAAAGGAGGGGGCCTTCTCATCAATCATTCAATCCCTATCTACCAATGTGTGTAATAAGATGCCGTGTCTCTACTGAAACTGTTTTCTGAGATATGAAAGTGCGTTGGCTTCCTGATACTGAAAGAGCCTACTAAGATATTGTACATACTGTAAATTAAAGTGTGTAAGTCTGTATTCAGGGCAGCTGTACCTCCTACTTGCCTGTACAATGCATTGCATTAAGGACTGTAGAGCCCACACTGAAACAAATCCAGCCATGGCAACTGCTGAATGAGTGAGGGAGTGTTAACAGGCCAGACCTGATATTGGGATATTTGGCTTCCAGCCGCTGTATGATTATGGCCTAATGATTATATACTTTGTTATACAGTGCTGTGTCAGCTTGGCAGCCATTCAAGAGGCTGATATGTGTGTCAGTGGTGCAGAGTAGCATTTGGGGAGATTACTGTTTGGGTCTCTGACTGAATGATGATGTGTGTAACGCCATAATTTGGGTTTTGTGTGGAAGCAGGTAGTGTGTCCTTTGGGTGGTGAACTCACACCGCTGGCCATGCCTGCACATACATACCATACGGAGGAAACAGGTGAAATGTGCTGGATTGATGCTGTGGTAGGAAAGTGGTTTTATTCTGCTGCACGTACCACATAGCTCAGTGTAATATGGTGATTTCCGACTGGAGGCTTAGTAAAGGATTCACAAGATATGGAAGAAAAAGAAAAACATTTCTGCTGCATAAAATTCTGCCTTAGTAGTTTTGGCTTTTTCCTTTTGAAATATAGGAGATTTGACCTCCTCAGACCTCTAAAAAAACATTGAAATAAAAGAAACACCTGTCTAACTGAGCTGCCAACTACTCATGGACATGTGCCAATAAAGGATCACGAGCTAAAAAGTCTGTGAAGTAGTGGTATGTCATCTAGCATCTGATATTTGCAGATTTTGCAAAACATTTTGTCAACTTGGCACCATCAAACGTATGCCCAGTTAGCTGCTAGGAGTTCCTGTTTGCTGTATACCCATAGAGATAAAGACAGCTGTCACTGGATTACTGTGATACTGAGGGAAAGTTAAAAATGTGACGATTTTCAAGCAGGTTCTGGAGTTAATACGTGTGTATGAGTTCATATGGATTTTGATTGATGTTTATTTGTGATTAATATCAGAGATAATAAAGCCACATGGAATAAAGATACACAAGCCCAGCCACAACATTAAACCACCTGCCTAATATTGTGGTCGGCCAGTAAGTTGCAGAGTGGGTCTTCTGTGGATTAGGCTTGTTCTAGCACATCTGGCAGATGCTCGATCAGATTGGTGTTGATAGGGTTAGGGATTAGGGTGAGCCTCCAAATTCCTCAGATCCCAATCTATCAACACCTTGGGCTCTTGGTCATGTTCCTCGAGCCGTTCCTCAGTAGTTTTTGCAGTGTGGCAGGGGGAGGCCGCTGGCATTTGGAAATGCCGTTGCCTTAAAGGGGAGGCTGTGGCTCAGGTGGTAGAGCGGGTTGTCCACTGATCGGAAGGTTGATGGTTCGATCCCCAGTCCCCCCCACATGCCAAAGTGTCCTTGGGCAAGACACTGAACCCCAAGTTGCTCCCAATGGCAGGCAGGCACCTTGCATGGAAGTCTGTCGCCATTGGTGTGTGAATGGGTGAATGGGAAACACATTGTAAAGCGCTTTGAGTACCACTAAGGTAGAAAGGCGCTATATAAGTGCAGACCATTTACCATTTACCATTTAAAGGGGTGTGCTTGGTCTGTAACAATGTTTAGGTAGGTGGTACATGTCAAAGTAACATCCACACGAATGCCAGGACACAAGGTTTCCCAGCAGAACACCGCATAGAAACAAGATGATGAGTGTTATTCGCTTCTCCTGTGTGTGGTTTTTATGTTTTGGTTCATCAGTGTATATGCATCATGGCTCTGGGTTCAGATTTGACTGAGTTATGACGAATTTCAGGCACTAAAGGTTTTAATGTCCCGTAAATAGCTCTGTGGGTGGTGTGTCACAGCAATTGCTGCTGCTTCAACTGCTGACTGTGTTGATAATCGGGCCAAACAATAACTAGCATCCTGTTGTTTTCAGAACATAAGCGTACACCTGTCCCTTTCACCTCATGTAGTATCTCTGCTTCACTTCAGTCCTTTCCCTGGCCTCCTTTCAGCCGCTTCACGGTTTGGAATCCTTTGATTTAGAACCCTTAAGACAAGGCTAAGTGTCGCAAAACACACCCTAAACACACCGAGGGATTTTGCAAACATATCATTTCCAATAATCTACATGGACTGTTAGTGTAGTGTTGAAAGAGAGCACCAGGCTGCAACCAGGACAGATACAGAGTCAGATGATAGACGTTGTAGTAGTAGTGGCACAGATTTAAGAGACACTATAAGATATTGTGTGTGTGCATGTGTGTGTGTGTGTCTGATAGCTGAAGCTAGTTTTCATGACTCTTGGCTCTTGGGTGGATTTTTCTGTTCAATAATTAATGAGGAGGACAGCAAACACAACCCTCTGCTGTATAAGGACAGCGTGTGTGTGTGTATGTGTGTGATCAGGTGTTTGCGTTTGTTCAGAGCTGTATTGTGTTTCTTTGTGTTTACTGGGACTGGTGCTGAAACTGGTGCTGGGCCAGTTAGCAGGGCCAGACTGTCTCGGAGGGATTTGGTTAAGACCGTTGCAGATGAGATTGGGACATAGCGTTTCAGAATGGGCTGAAATGGACCTGGTGTAGCTATGAACCAGACCACACTATGTCATTCTGGGTTAGCTGGTTTATCTGGACCGGGCCTGACTGGTGCTACACTATGTCTGAGCAGTGTGTTCAGACAGGATTGAACCAGATGAGTGTGGACTGGATTCAGTTCAGATCATTCTTCCCCAGTTTTCCATCCTATTTGCTGTTATGTTCCCGAACCTTCCAGAAGTGGCTCACATTCTCAGGTTTTCCATGTTGTGTTGCTTCCAAGAAAATCTCTTTTTCATTTCATTTCCCCTGTATTTGTTTGTTTGAGCGGTTTGGGCTGAAGAAGCTTGGAAGCAAAGCATTTTTCTTACAGGTTTGGTTTGGCTCACAATCGCTGTGCCGAAGGAGAAAGTTAAACTAAATATTTAGTAGTCCAGTTTGTTTTTTTCCCCTCCAGTCATAGCCTTGCTCTGACTGCTTTCTCTCTGATTTTATGAAGATGAATTTTGTTTTGTTGTACATTTTTGTTCCTTCTACTACAGCTGTCCACCTAAAGCAGCTGCTGTGGATCTTGTGCCGTGGACTTTACAGCAAAAATAATGAAGTGGGATATAGAAATAGAAAACACAGAATCAATAAGGATATAACAGTGTGTATTGACATCCATGTATGATTAAACTGTCTTCAAGCGGTCTGTAACATGTATCGACTTTTTAATGTTGTGTTCAGGATGTGCCGACTCACATGTGAGCATAACAAAACTGTGTTTGTTTCTACTTGTGTTACGTTTATGGCCGACGAACCCACTGACTGTTGCTGTTTTGTTGCTTGTGATGGAAAGAAGGATCAAGATGATGAAGGTTTTGGTGGTGATGAAGTTGAAGGTCGTGCATAAGGCAAACATAAGGTTCAGGACGTGTTTATTTTTTTCACTGCTCAGTTTACACATAACTGCCTGTTACTATGTGACTGAAGTTCCGTATGCAGGTTGTGTGATGACAACTCAATTCATGACTCTGCAAACTGTGTTCAGACAGTGAATGGTTGGGGCTTGTGTTATTTGGTAACGTGTGTGTGCATATAGCGGAGGAGTCTGGTCTCTGACATCGAATATGAATGTGTTCCTCCAGCCGTTTACTTAGTCCATGCTGGTGAACTTTGACGTCTTACCAGTCAGTGCTACGACCGGCCCATGGACCTGTACTACAAACGGGTGGAGAATTCTGGTCCTTGAAAGTAAAAATCCAGCATGTTCTAGATGCCTCCCTCTTCCAACACACCTGATTCAAATGATCATCTCATCATCAAGCTCTGCAGAAGCCTGATAATGATCCTGACCATTTGAATCAGGTGTGTTGGAAGAGGGAGACATCTGAAACATGCAGGATTTTTACTTTCGAGGACCAGGATTCTCCACCCCTGACTACAAAGCAAGTTCAGCATAACCAGGATGTCTTATTGGTTATCTGGTTTCACTAACGCCTAACTTAGCTAAGTCATGCGAAGCGGTTACACAAAGCTGGTTATCAGCAAGTCAACCCAGGGTTTCTAAATGTAGCTGTGAACATGCCCACATAAAAGTGTTCGCACCAGATGACCAACTGCAAACATGGACAGATCGAGAGCTGCATATTTGTCACAAGAAAAACGTACTATAATCTTCATACAATATGAGGAATTTAAAAAGATCTAGCTGCACTTATATAGCACCTTTCTACCTTAGTGGTACTCAAAGCGCTTTACAATGTGTTTCCCATTCACACATTCACCCATTCACACACCAATGGCGACAGACTTCCATGCAAGGTGCCTGCTATTGGGAGCAACTTGGGGTTCAGTGTCTTACCCAAGGACACTTCAGCATGTGGAGGGGCCGGGGATCGAACCGCCAACCTTGCCATCAGTGGACAACCTGCTCTACCACCTGAGCCACAGCCACCCCAAATGCAACTGTGTATTCCATTAAATTAATGCGCCTCTTAGGTGTACCTGTTCCTCTGACATGCAAGACAGTTTATACTGCACAGTTTACTGCACAGTCTCTATATGGCGATGCACCACAGTAAGATGTAAAGCCCTGTTATACATGGTTAAACGTGATGTTACATCGCTAACTTCAAATCCTGCTTGGTAGTACAGACCTCGGGTGTTCACAGACAGCTGATTTTGTTTGTTTTCGTTCATTCAGGCTCTCTCCTGATACTGTGCTACCCACAGATGTCACATTTCTTTGTCACACACCTCTTCACTCTCCCTCTCAGGGGTGGTTGTGTTTTTAGGGTTTCCCAGTAGCGATGTTAAGGTGGTGTAAGATTCGAGGCAAGTGCTGAGTCTTTGTGATATAAAGCTCTAACGGTAGCTACTTGTTGTGACAGTCCCGCTGCATATGGGAGTCCTACTGAGATACTCAGATTGTGGTCCTGGGTCAGAGTCTTATCATCCACATGTTATTGCCAACCACATTTGGGTCGCATGAAGTTTAAGATATGATGATAAGTTGAACTTCATTTATTTTGTCAAATATAGTGTCATTAAAGATTAATACTTTCAAATTGCAGTGAAGTGATGTTCTTAAAAAAGACATTTGCTGCATAACAGGAAATAAGTTGATGATAAAGGAGAAGTCCACCAGGTCACTGAAAGTAGTAAATGTGCCAATAATAGCATGTCACATTCACCACCTCCTTGTCTTCCATTACAATTCTTAATGCCACATCTGACCTGATTTACAAGCTGAATTAGGTCTGAAATGCCTCATGCATATGAAGGTGCAAGCTTACAGCCAGTCACACTCAAGGCCGGGTCACCACCCGGGCAAAGTGCGCAGGGATTTAGTGAAGCTGTCAGGGAATAAGAGGTCCAAACTCCACTAACACTTTTAGTATACACTGATGAGCCAAAACTCCATGACCACCACTGCTCAGTAAGCTGTTGGTCCTTTGCGTGCTGCCAAAACATGGACTCTACAAGACCTCTGAAGGTGCCCTGCGGTATCCGGAAACCAACATGTTAGCAGCAGATCCTTTAAGTCCTGCAAGTTGCTGCCCTGGATCAGGCTCGAACCTGTAGTCGGTTCTTGGTTTGTCCGACCTAGAACTGCTGACTGGAAGCACCCCAAGCCTCGATGTGATCCAGACAAAGTTGCGTAGGACTTACATTCACTAGTATGTGCTAATTTACAGCAAATTTGTTTGTTGATCTATACGTACCACTAAAGCACATTACACAGTGAGATGATAGGGGTCTTTGCATCAGTACTTAATCATGAGGACCCAACTTGTAGAGGTGCCCGACCTAAAATCTAGTTTTTAGACCTTTATTATTTCAGCTTATGGTGCAATTTACTAAATATTACATTTCAAATTTGTGTTTAATACACAAACAAAACCAAAGGCAACTGGGGCCCTCACACCCCTATTGGATTAAAATGGCCCTGGTCAGACACTATCATAAAGTGACACTGACATGACACTAGGATGATAAAAACTGATTTCTCATCGACTTTTATTTCGGCAGAATATTCTGGTCGTCACATATTTTTTTCATCTAAGGTGCATTTATTGTAGTTTGATTCAAAACTGCAGCAACTTCTTCTCTGGGGTTTGTCAAAAGTCATCCTTTGAAACTCTAAAAACACAACAGTTGAAGCAGGTAGCAGGAAAGTAAATAGTTCCAGCAGTGAGAGGACTTCATCAGAAAATAACTCCTGGAATGCACTGTCCCGTACACACTGATGATATGTACCAAACCTCAGGGGGGTTGGCTTTAAGTGCACACACGACCATGCAGGTTTATGGCGCTGTGATTTGCTACTAGCTACTTATAGTATTAAAGATAACAACTGGGCTCTGTTCTGGTGCTCAGTTGCACTTTTAATGCATGTGTGTGTGAATGTGTGTGTGAGGGCCACAAACGCATTTACTGTGCTCTTTGTGCCGACTTCTCTTTTTGGACCAACACATGTTCATCTGTTTTTCCCCCCAAATATGTCTTTTTTTGTGTGCAGAGTGTGGACAAAGGACTGGGTGTCTGGAGTGGGTGCTGGGGAAGGGAGAGGGGGGGATGATGGGTGATGGGTGGGGGACTGGAGGAAAGGATGATGGGTGGGAGTCTGCAGGGGACGGCTGGCTGGCTGGCTGGCTGGCTGTGTTTATGGATGTGAGTTGGGGAGGGCAAAGGTGGGGGTACGGGTGTGTGTGTGTGTGTGTGTGTGTGTGCGAGTGTGTGTGCATACATCTGCATATCTGTCTGCATGTGTCTAAGAACATGCATTATACTCATCTGCTGGTGAGCCGTCAGTGTGTATGTGTGTGCATCGGCTGCCTGTTTGTAGGCTTGTGTGTGAGTGTGTGTGTGTGTTCTTTTGTTTTGCTCTGGGTTGCTGGGTGATGGGACCAGCTGGGAGGGCTGAAGCCATTCACTTCCCTTCTGCTACCCTGAAGGCAGCCAGCAGGGAGGGAGGGAAGGAGAGAGAGAGAGAGAGAGGGAGAGAGGGGGTCGGAAGAATGGAAGAGGAGAACAGCGTGGAGTATACGGAGGGGGCATGTTTGTATGTCATCGCAAAGAGATATAAAAGGAGCGAGCGCAATCAGACAGAACAGAAAGAGACTGACGGCAAAAGTGGAGAAATGAGGAAGTTTTGAACGCAGCTCCGAGTGAATGAAGAGATTCATGAAGGAAAGTTGGGGGGAGGGAGATGAAGGGAGGGAAAGTGTGTCAGGCTGAATCGTGATAGAGCAGCAGAGCTGACTCAGCCAGTCTGGTCTGGTGTGGGAGGGCAGCAGCAGGGGAAGAAGTAATAGATTACTGAGCGTGGAAGTGGGTTCCAAAAATCTGATTTCCTATTTTATCAATGTAAGAAACATCTGCATACAGGAGGGTTATATCAATAAACTGATACAAAGTGATAACTGTGTTCTTTAAGATATTATCTAGAATAATCTGGTTGCAGCAAAGAAAGGTGATGGTCGAATAATTGTATAGTGAATGAATCACAACAAAACTGAAGAACCGGTTCTGTCTGTGATATGATAACATGGAATGATGGCAACTATACTTCATGACGATGGTGTTGATGTCATGATAATAAAATGAGTGAAGATGAATGTGAAAGTACAACCTAACAGTAAGTTCACAAAGAGGGAAAGGTCACAAAGTCAGCAAAAATGACAATTACACACAGCAGTATCTTAGTTTCAGTATCACTGTCTTAAGTTTGCTAACATTAGCTAACATTAGCATAAGCGCCTTGGCAACAAAACTGCTAGATGCCTTCCTGAGCAGGGAAGTGTTTTATTGCTTTTTTTATTATTATTAATAATGGTGAATGCCAGAAAATGGTGTAACACCAGCACAGAGAAATGTCATAAAGTCAGCAAGCTGGCTAATTAGCCCTCTGTCAATTAGCTGCGTCGCTTTAAAGTATGCTAACTTTAGCTAACCTCAGCAATGTTTAGCTACTAGTTGTAGCAGTAAATGTAAAAATGTGTTAAGTTACGTGCTGTATTCTCATAACTTCTAGATTACAGTTGATGACTGACCAACCCTAAAGTGTCAAATTACTTGGATTACACTTTATTTTTTATATTTTATTGTCTTTATTATGCTGTTTTCTGCTGCAGGAACTTTTGGGCCGTTTAAGGGTACCCTGAACCTTTGTGTGTATTTTGACTGCAGGAACCGCCCCTGTAGAAACTCTGTTACTCTGATAACCCAGACCCTGACGTACTCAGTGCTTAGCTCTGGCCCAGCAAAGAGTTGGTGCTTGCTAAGCACCAGTTTTTAGCACCTGGAGCCGGTGCTTAGGTGGTGTAAACACAAAGAACTGGTGCTCTGGCTCCGAACTAGCACTGGAACCAGCTCGGTGGAAAAAGGGTATGTCAGGGCCATTTTTAGGGAAGAAAAATACACCTACTCCAGGGTAGGAACCTCTGAGCGGCTTTGAAAAAACTGAGTTCAACCAATCAGTCTTGAGACATGCAAGTCAAAGAGGACTACGAGCCCTAGGCTAACATAACTCCTCCATTGCTCTATTTTCTTCTAGGACTAACTGTAGGAAAACTGGAGCTACGTCCAGTAACTACTATTTGTCGTTGTTTTGGTGCACTCAGAGTTAGCGTCACAGTAGATGTGTTGGGATCCTACACCAATGGAGAGAGAAAAGCTGAGAGGGCCGATTACGGGGCCGTTCCTTACCACAAAGTTCCTGCAAAGCTGCCTATTGTTGTGTTCTGTGATTTTCTTGAAAGAGAAAACGTCTGAAGAAAACACATGATTCTGACAAGCGGAAACCTTATTATGATAATGCATTTCTGTGGAGTCAGTGGAGACAATGTGACTCAAAATGAACATATTAGAGGAAAATATTGTGTATGGAGGTCTGATTGCAGAGGTATAGTTGCAGGTATAGTATGGACTGACTACACCAACTGAAGCCAGAACAGAATAGAATAAAGGAACTCCTTATTCTGTGTCATAATTGTCCCTGTTCTGACTACATCTCATGGCCACCTTGGACTCACCTCCTCCATGTGAAGATGTGAGAAACGCAGACTCTAGCAGAACAGCGCTAATTGGAGCAAACAGTACCTGGTTTCACCTTTTGTACTCCCTTTTGACACCACGTGGTCGAAGGCAGGCTAAAGCTCCAGTTTCTTACCTCTGACTCTCTCTGTGACTTTCCGTTTCAATATGACTGATCACACAATGTAGCTGTTGTCAATGACACGAGTAGAAAACAGTGAACTCAAGAGTCACTAATGCCTCTGTTGTCTCAGTCACAGTAATTACTGTGCTGCAATGACAATATTGTGTGAAAACAAAATACGGGAACAAACAACACTACAATGCAAGAGTGACATTTTCAAGTGGGCCCGCTGCGGTGAATCATTTCTGAAAATGTAAAGATGACAACGTTTTTGGATGTGGAAGGAGTGTATAGTGTAAATGAGAGGCCAGAAAAGAAAGAAGGCTTACCTAAAATAGGATCTGGGGTTTTATGGTTGAATGTGGTTCTGTTTAGGGGACACATGGAGTGGTGAATGTCTACCTTCTATCAGTTTTCTTTCCTCTTGTTCATGATATCAAGCAAAAAAAAAGGTAAGCTTTAAGTAACACCAGAGGGGGAAAATAGTTGTGACTGAAAGGAAGCGAAGAGTTAATGAACTGAAGTGGGTAGAGAGTGGAAAACTGAGGAAAGAAAGATGGATAACCAGCTAAACCGTAGTCTCTGGCTCTCTAGCCTGTAAAGCTGAGCCGCCGTGGCTGCTTCCTTGTGAGCCATGACTTGTGAGTCGGCTCGCTTTCTCTCGAAGATTAATGGCCTTCCTGTTTTCAGCTACAGTATCTCCCTCCACAGAGTTTTCACTGCAGTTCGCCTTGACTTGAAGTGCATTTTTAAAAAAAACGCTGCAGAATTTATTGTTGGAGGCAAGACATCAAAGATATGCGTGGGGGAGGAATGCACACACACATGAAGTGTTACTGGAGTGAGTGTGTAACAAGCGAAAACACTCAACTTTTTCACTGTTACTACTACTACTTCTCTTTCAACTGCATTGAGTAACACCTCTATTGCAATTAATCGCACCACCGTCACTTCCAGTATTACTTCCATCGCTGCTATTTCCACCACTACTCTACCACTTAGAGTGGAGCTAACCTGCATGAATTCTCCGCCATCAGTGTGTTTTTGTTGAGTTTTCCCCAGTGGACAGAGGTATCTGTGTCCCATCTACTGCTAGACTAATGGGTGAGTTGTTCCACTGGAATGTGTCACACTCACCAGTTTGCTATGGATGGGTACGCGCACACACACATTAAAGGGTTAGGGTAAACCTTTTCACATAGCCCTGAGCCAAAAGCCATTTAAACACACAACAGAGCACTGCACTGTACGCCTAAGATGTTATTATAGTGTCTCATAAAGTCTTGACTGACTTAAGACCATGTGCTCAACTTCAAAACTTTATTATTTCAAATTAGATTCCTTAACACCTTATATAATTCGGTTGCACTGCCTCTTGCTTGTTTTTGACATTTGTACTCTGATTAGTTAATGTGATCAACAACACGGCAGTAAAGTTGGTGACTAGAGAGAGAGAGAGCAACAATTCATCTCAGAGGTTATGAAACAAGGAAAAAAGGACACAAATGAAAGAGAGACGGAGCAAGAGAGAGAGAGAGAGAGAGAGAGAGAGAGAACAACAACTTCTTTCCTGTAAGTCACCTGACACTGGAGGCGTCACAGCAGCCATGAATAAACACACCTCCCTCTCCTTTTCTCTCTCTCTCTCTCTGTGTCTCTCACTCATGTTCTTAGTCAAGGCACAAGCGCTTGTCTTGCAAGATGAAAAGTTTTGTTTGGAGCGCCCTAACTGTTTGCTATTTATAGACCTATCTCCCTAAATTCTTTAGTCTGTGCACAGAAGAAAAGGGTTCTTTGGCGTTGGAAATAATGACTCAGAAATCCCTCAGCAGTTTTTTTTAAACCATAAGACAGGTGCCATTCTACATTTTTCATTTTTTCAACAAATGCCATGAAAAGACCCAAACCAATTATGTGTTTGTCTATCTCACAGTAAATCCTCACTTCCTTTCTTGTCATATAAAGAATAGATTTTTTATAAATAGCTCCACATTTTACACCGATGCACCACAACATTAAAACCACGGTTGCATTACCTTGATAATCTTGTTACAGTGCAGTGTTCTGCTGGGAAATCTTGGGTCCTTGCATTCATATAGATGTTGCTTTGACACATACCATCCACCTACACCGACCCCTCCCCAGTGCCAGCAGCCTCCACTAGAAAGACAATATAAACTGCTCAGAAACATTTCAAGGAACCCGACCAAGAGCCCTTAGTGTTAACCCAGCCTCCAAACTCTCCAGATCCCAATATGTTCCTGTGTCCATGGGATGTGTCAGAATAAGCAGAATAATGGTGGCAGTGGTGTCCTAATGGTTTGTGAAGCGAACTTGTAACCAGTAGGTCGCCGGTTCGAGCCCCTGGATTGGCAAGAGGCTGAGATGGGAAAGTGAGAGTGACCGCTTGTCCCAGTCACCACCACTGTGGGCCCTTGAGCAAGGCCCTTAACCCCTGACTGCTCCCTGGGCGCTGCACCGCAGCAGCCCACTGCTCCTAGTATGTATAGTTAAGGTTAACTTTGAATAGGATGGGTCAATGCAGAGAAGGAAGGAACACAAGGGGATCAATAAAGGTTAGATTATTGTTGTTATTATTATTAAGCCCAATCCATGACGGTCCACCCTGCAACTCACAGAACCCAAAGGATCCGCTGACAATGTCCCAGTACTAAACACCACAAGGCACCCCCAGAAGTCATGTGTCCATTTCCCAATGAGTCAGACTTGTTTTGGTGGCACAAGGTGGCCCACATAATTTTAGGCAGGTTGTTTTCAATGTCGTGGCTAATAGGTGTATTGTTCCATAGTTTCTAATGGTTAAAAAAAAAAGAATACATCATCTCCTGAGACAGCTGTGCACTGCGGTTATTAATAAATGTTACTCAGACAGATAATAGTGCATTTGTTGGGAACTATTTTCAGTTGAGGATTAATACATGCAATATTTAGTGCTTCATGCTAGTGAGTGAGCACCAGGGCAGCGCAATCACATCTATATAAGCTACAGTTTGTCATCATAATAAACTGCACTAATAATGAATGTGTTTTTAACAGTTTTTGGACAACAGCGTGGCTTTGTTGCACAGAGGAATAAGACTCTGTAGACATACTGTATATAGTGCTTAATACTACTACTACCAATAATAATAATAATCTAACCTTTATTGATCCCTTTGGGGAAATTCCTTCTCTGCATTGACCCATCCTATTCAAAGTTAACCTTAACTATACATACTAGGAGCAGTGGGCTGCCGCGGTGCAGCGCCCGGGGAGCAGTCAGGGGTTAAGGGCCTTGCTCAAGGGCCCACAGTGGTGGTGACTGGGACAAGCGGTCGCTCTCACTTTCCCACCTCAACCTCTTGCCAGTCCAGGGACTTGAACCGGCAACACACCGGTTATAAATTCGCTTCACAAACCACGTCACAGATGCGTTCAAGGACCATTGAAAAGTCTAACATTCAATGCTTTACAGTTTGTGGCTCTGGTAAATTGTGTCATTTTAGTGATTTTGTATACACAAGATCTTTTAAAGTGTGGTAAGAACACTGATTTAGCTTGTAGCTGATGTTAGGTTCATGTACAACTCTGGGAACTCTCAGCATACGAGTTTTACTCGTGTTGGCAGGTGGACATCTGTAGACAGAACTGGTCCAGTATTTATGCTAAGCTAATGCTAGCAGGGTTTTGACAGTGGTCCTAGCAGTAAAGCATGTTGAAGCATTTCCTGAAACTTTTTCCTTTGACACAGAAAATAAAGCCAGAAGTTCCCGAAAGGCTAAAACACGTCGATTCAGTTCAACCTTTAATATCTCAAACGTGCATTTTCATGATGCACAACGCTTCCTGTTTAATGCTGCGTATTTAAATTCACTGCATGCTCTAAATGTGACCTGATGTGTGGAGATGATTAAATCCAGAATGTCTGATTATTTATGCAGTCTAAAGCGCAGGGCTGAAGCCCACCGACACTGGTGTCACTGAGGGGTTCGGACTCACCAGCGGACACCTCTGATTTCTGCCGTCCGGAGCTGTGGAGGCTCAGATGCAGCCAGCTGTTGCTGATTTGCAGCTCCAGCTTCTGGGGACTCGGGTTGAGCTGCACGGAGAGCAGCAGCCCGTCCGGGTTCCACGTCCTGAACTGGAAGCGGACGGAGAAGCCCCCCGAGGCCGGCGGCGGCGCTGTCGGCAGCGACAGGAAGCTGCTGCTGGAGCTCAGGAAGGTGCAGGCCACCAGCTGGGGCTGCGAACATGAGAAGGTCACGTTGCCCTGGAGGACGAGAAAGACGGAGGATGCAGATTTACATGCAGCTACATGTTGGAGGAGGCCGGCGTCGGGGGAAATCCACCGTGGCATGTCTGGAAATAAATGTCATGTTGATGTGCACAAAAGGGAACAGATGGGTAAAGAACCGTGAAAAAAAACTCTGTATAACCCCGACCCAAGATGTTAATAAAACTGAATGTATTTGTCAGCAGCAGTGGGTGCGACTTCATCTGAATTCATAAAGATATAAAAAGGCTGCCGCATTTTGAAGTGTAGGAAATGAGAATTGAATCCTGTAAAAATCAAAACGAAGACCAACATTCAATGAAAAATCAATCAGAGCCTCCATCTGATTCTTCACCTGCAGTAACTTTAATATATTTAATGAAGTCATACTGTGAATATTTACAGAGTTACAGGCCCTTGAAGCACATAGAGGTGGGTCCAGATTCATCTCTTTTTAATGGACTTTTTCCATCATTTCTTTCATAATTTTCAGGGCTGAAAAACACATGAGTTCTGTTAAAAACTGCAACCAAAATTACCACAAAGACTCAAAATCGCCACAATAAGGGCCGTAATTACTACAAAGAGACACTAAATCACCACGAAGACTCACATTCACCATGGGAAGATGCAAAATTAACAACAAAAGACGCAAATTCCCCACAACAAAAGGCAGAAATACCACAAAATGATACAAAATCATCGCGTAAAGAGGTCAAATTAGCCCCAAGACTCAAAATAACCACAGAAAAGGGCTGAAGTTACTACAAAGAAACACAAAATCACCAGAAAAGAGGCAAAATTACCACAAAAAGGGGCCAAAACTACCACAAAGGGACACAAAACTACCACAAACAGAGGAAAAATTACCGCAAAGACACAAACTCACTACAAAAGAGGTAAAATTACCACAAAAGGGGCCAAAACGACCACAAAGAGACACAAAATCAGCACAATAAGATGCAGAATTACCACAAAAAGAGTTAAAATCACCGCCAGAACACATGAACTTACCTTTCTCAACCATTCTTGTGTCAATTTTGGCCCTTATTGTGGTGACTTTGCATTTTTTGTGGGGATTTTGCATCTTTTTGTAGTGATTTTATGTCTTTTTGTGGTAGTTTTGCCTTTTTAGGGGTGATTTTGAGTCTTTGGGGGTAATTTAGCCTCTTTTGTGAAGATTGCAAGTCATTTTGTGGTATATTCATCTCTTTTTGTGGTGATTATGCATATTTTTGTGGTAATTTGGTATCTCTTTGCGCTGATTTTTTGTCTCTTTGTGGTAGTTTTGGAACTTTTTGTGGTGATTTTGTATTTTTGTGGTGATTTTGCATCTTGTTGTGCTAATTTTGCATTTCTTTGTGGTAGTTTTGGCCCTTTTGGGATTATTTTCGTCTCTTTTTGTGGTTATTTTGTGTAATTTTGTGGTGGTTTGGTTAGTTTTTACCTCCTGTACTGATGAAGTTATGAGGCTCAGAAATTATGGAAAAGGTCAATTAAAAAGTGATAAATTTAGACCCACCTCTGTGTATTTCAAGGGCCTATAAGTGAAAATATTCACAGTATGAAGGTAAAACCTAACTAAATATACTAAAGTTACTGTAGATAGAGAATCAGCTGATTATAAGGAGGATGTAGTTGATATTTAATGGGAAGAGCCAGATGGTTAAAGGTATCATGTTAGCATTCCTTAAGAAAGTCAACATTCAACATGATTTTCTTTGCACAGTGAAGCAGGCCTGCAGGTCCACCGTGGATGAAAACAATCCAGGTTTACATTTCAGTTTAATTCTGTGCCGTGCAGCCGCTGTGTCGGCTGGTTGCTGCCGAGGTCAGACTGCTATCAGTCCTGCAGCCTGCAGGGCAGCACACAGCAATCACAGCTCTTTGACTCTCAATGTGATTCCCTCCCATCAACCTCGGGGAGATTGTCCCATTGAAATTCCATTACAGCCTCCATCACGCCGGCCTCCCTCCACCCCTGCTCGGCTGTCAGTAAAGGCCTTTTAATGCAGCCGTCAGACGGGGGATGTGGCTCTCCGGCCGACCCATCTGATTGGTGTAGGAGGCGGCTCTCCAAATGCACTTGGACTTAATCACACAGCCGTCAGGAGCAGAATGGAGGTAATGATTGTTTTCACTTTATTCCAATCGCTGACAAGAATCACTTAAATCTGACTAATCAAATGGAGCCGCAGATCGGCAGAGGCAAAATGTGGAACCGCAAAGAAAACCACTCTTTTCATGGAACGCCGTCCACCAGGTTGTTCACATCAGTATCAGCAAGTGATAATTAGCTAATGTTGCTATGATAAAACACTGAATTACACTAAATAAACACTAAAATGACGACCATGATTAACATAAGCTGCTTCCTCCAGGGCTTAAAAATTATAACAATACCTGCAGTTCCACTGGTGTCCACTGGAGGCGCCAAAAGCAAGTAAATCTCCACAGACTCTCATGTTAAAATAATAAATATAATAATCTAACCTTTATTGATCCCCTTGGGGAAATTCAACTTCTGCATTTAACCCATCCTACTATACATACAGGTAGCAGGAGCAGTGGGCTGCCGCGGTGCAGCCCCCGGGGAGCAGTCAGGGGTGAAGGGCCTTGCTCAGGGGCCTAGCAGTGGCCCCAGTGGTACTACTGTAGCTGTATTTATTTTTGCTTTAACACTGGACCATACTCTGGGCCAAAGATTTTGTTTAATCTTAATTTATCAGTTCTTGGAGCCTTAAAATCAAAACCTAACATTAATATCAGGGTTCCTACGCAGTGTAAAGTTGTTGTTTTTTTTATTATTATGGAAAAAATAATTGGGTAGAAAAATATGAAAGAGAATGTAAAAATAAGATTTAGAAAATGTGTTTTTCTTTATGTTTGGAGCGACAACTTGTGTATCACTTGAGCATACACCGTGAATAAGAAACATGTTTTATTGTATTTATTGAACAATTTGCTGTTATTATACAGATTTTACTTGTTTTGTTAAATTATTGTACATGTTAACCCTAAAAAAAGGACCAAAAGTGTAAATAATGTCCGAATACTGCATTCTTTTACCATGTTTCACTGTAAAATGACACTTTTTACTGTATATAAATCAGCAAAATACATACATGCAAACTCCACACAGAAAGATCCCAGGCGTCCTAACCAGGACGCGAACCAGGGATCTTCTAGCTGTGAGGCAACGGTGCTAACCACTGATCCACCGTGCAGCCCTCTATATGGAAACAATAGTTTATTATTATTATTATTATTATTAGTTTTACAGATATTTGCCATTATTTTTCGTAATTTTTATAGTATTTGAGCGGTAGACTTTACCAACACCCTTGCTGCCAATTTTTCACTGTTAGATAATGTTTTTTATGTATTTATTTATTACACAATGTACAACTGAGCACACATTCCCATGTAGTGCTGCCTCTGTTTGCGTCACAGCCTGTTAAACAGTTCTGCCTCCTAACTGCAGTAAATTCAGCCACGTGCCAACAAATTAGTTACACAAGCAAATGTAATTACTTCATATTTCATCTCCACATCACAGATTAGCAAACATTAAGCCTGTCAATGCCTTAATGAGTTATGTTCTGTCAGAGTCAGCAGGTCGTCTTTTCTCTAGAAGGAAAAGTTCATGATCATCTTTTCCATGGACACAGTGAATAAACAACGAGGCTGCACAACATCATGAAAATCAAATTACTTTTTTAAAACTAATTTATCAAATAGACTAAAAATATGAGTGAAACGATATTATAATGTCATTTATTTAATATGTTAATGGAAAATAATACAAGTCACAGGTCCAGTTTGAGCAGAGATGATGTTGTTTTAGCTCTGCAGCTTCAGTAGATGTGGTGTATTGGGGGCAGTGGTGGCCTAGTGGTTTGTGAAGCAAACTTGTAACCGGGTCGCCGGTTCGAGTCCCCGGACTGGCAAGAGGTTGAGGTGGGAAAGTGAGAGCGACCGCTTGTCCCAGTCACCACCACTGTGGGCCCTTGAGCAAGGCCCTTAACCCCTGACTGCTCCCCGGGCGCTGCACCGCGGCAGCCCACTGCTCCTAGTATGTATAGTTAAGGTTAACTTTGAATAGGATGAATGCAGAGAAGGAAGGAACCCAAGGGGATCA
>OMNN01096238.1:0-54540 GCA_900302755.1 Chromis chromis
CCCCCAAATCAACACTGGACTTAAATCCTCAGGGAGTGTACTGCACACTTCACTTATCCAGTTATTAAGCATTCTACTCTATTTGCACTACCTCATCATCATATTTGCACTAAACTTAATCTGCTATGTGCCTTACAGTGTCATTGTACATTCTTATTATTATTGTATTATTATTATTATCCTTACCTCTTTGTTTTTCTTACTAAATGTCCTATTCTATTTTATTTATTTTATCTTATTTTATTTCATATTGTATGTTGTTTGCACCAAGGGGCTGAAGAGTACAGAAATTTCAATGCTCTCTATGTCCTGTACTTATTGCAGCATTGACAATAAAAAGACTTGACTTGACTTGACTTGAAAGATGCCAAAACAATCCATGAAGGAACCCATGAATTTCTTTTCAAATGCGATGTCAATGAAACAAGTACAAGCTATGAAAAGAGAAATCTTTATTCAACAGAGCACCAATATTTATACAAAACATGTGCTCTCACTTTTGCCCGTAGACATTTTTCTAGTATTTCTTTCCGACATAAAACTGCATTGCTTGTTTCAATGGCACCTTAACACTAGGTGGAGTTTGATTTAGACTGCCGTCAACATTCTCCAGAATAAAAGTACAAAAAAATAGAAAAATCGGCAAAAAAGTGAGAAGAAACAGACATTTGACAAACAACAAACGATAAATTACATTCTTAAATTTAATCATCTGATTTCATGTTATGTGCTGTGGCGGTATAAATAAATCATTGAATTTAAATTAAATAGCCTATTAAAGAGAAAGAGCTGCTAAGAAGTGAGATCACCAAGATGTATGAAAAGCTACAACACAAACACTTTCGAGGATGAAAATGTTGAATTAGAAAGTTTTACTTTAAAATGAAGTACAGTGCATCAAAAAAATTACTTTGGTGGCAACACTGGTTGTCTGGTCATCCCTTTGTTGGACGAGGGACAAAGTTAGTTGTGGAAGGTTCTGGTCTTTTAAATATTTAGTAAATGTCTCCTGAAATTCATTTAACAAAAAAAAAAAGGTTTAAAAAAACTTCCATGACAACCTGTAAACAAAATAATCAAAGTAGCATTTTACGCTTCAATCACAAAAGTCTTTGGACTGCCAAGTTTCAGGATGAGTACAGATTCCTGCAGCCGTCTTTAGTCTCTACTTTCAGTCTTTTAAAGGACAAAGAGACTTTTAAAAGAGACGTCTTATCCTCAACACACCTGGGGGACTGTGGGGGGAAACAAAAAATCTGTGTCACTTTATATTTGGTTCTTGTAAAGTGACACAGATGCGGCTTGTTGCAACTTGGATGAAGGTGCTGCGTGTATCATTTTAGCATTAATAAACCATGACCACATTGCATTAGAGATGTTATTGTCATGAATAAGTACAGGAAGACTGGCAGCCTGCCTCGGCCTCTGTGTTGCATTTTACATTACAGTATGTGCCCCCAGGTTCCAAATCTTTCAGACTGCTTTACAACATAAAGGTACATTCCTTTCCTTTGCTCCGCAACCAGTCCACAAAATGATTCCATTTCCAGAGCGTGGCATCATCTTCACGCCGGCTTCCCAGAAGATACCTTGGGCTGTTGTCAGGAGTTTGTCACGGCCTCGAATTCCTCGTAAAAACAGGGATGTCAGAAGAGGAAGGAGAGTGACAAATAGTAGCATTCTCTTGGTCCTTTGTTTTAAAAACCACAAAATGTTACACGTAGCACCAAAGATGTGCTGAAAACGACGTCCTTTTCTAGACACTCGAACCTGGTCCGAGTGTTTCACCTTTACGGTGGCTATGCTGGGTTCCTTGGTGGAGTGGTATAAGGGGTAGAGTTTAAAGGTTTTTGTGGGTCTCGATGCAAAGGACGATATATTCGTTGGAACAGCTTCGCGTCTGCTGGCCCAGGAGCATACCCGAGGTCAGGCTCGACGTCTGGCCCATGACGGACATGTGGTCCGCTCGCCACGTCTCGCAGTGTTTGTCCACCACTCGGAGACCCCTGCTACTGGAGCCGTGCCAGATGCTCTTCTGTGGCCTGAGAGATGGAAAATATCACTATTATAGACAGATGAACGGACACAAAGACACAAACATATAAGCAGTAAGTCACAGACCAGAAGGGGTCAGCTAAAACATCCCGGCCATCGAAGGAGTAGATGGGTATCCTGGCATTGATTGGCCCCCCGTCACCGCTGAAGATCGACCGCCAGTTCCTAAACATCACGTCTCCCTAAGAGGAGACATATTGGGTGAGAAACATTCAGAAAGACTCAGTTTCAGTCATGATAAAAGTTTTGTTGTTGTTTGACAGGAACAAACAGCAGTAAAAGCAGACTCACCCTGAGGTTGGTAACTGGCAGAGTTTCCCGGAAGCCAGGATAGACGACATGGACCAGGTCCTGCCTGTGGGATGAAATGAAGGCGCGGTAGTTTGGAGCCAAACCCATCGCCTTGGCCTGCTCGTAACACATCCGGTCAGCCGTGTCGAGCCCCATCATGTCCCCTGAGTGGGGCTGATTCAAGGCCACCAGGTTGAGCTTGAGGGGGAGGAAGCAACAGTTCGGTGTGAGACCATTGTAGGATACTAGAAACAGCTTGAGTAAACACCTTGAGCATTGAGTCACTCCGAAGAGTGCACTAAAAACCAAAATGCAGCCTTCAAGCAATTCAACCAAAGACAGTTCAAACACTCACCCTTTCTTTAGGTGAACGTATCCTTTCCATCGTGTCTCCTCTTACGTGATATGCAACTCGAGGCTAAATGAATCATTGAAAAAAGATGTTAATTGGACAAATACTGCAGTACAAAATTCCACAATAACATGTTTTTACTGTAGAAAAAGCCCCCCCCCCAAAAAAAAAAAGCATTCAGTACCTCATCTTGTGGAATAATGTTATTGGAGAGGTAGATCAGACTGCCAAGCTGGAGGGACGAAACAGACAAATCAAGACAGGAAAACAGATTTCATATGATGGGTTATTTGAGGTCAAGTCAGTCCTAAAATGTATGTAATACAAAATAAGTGGCAAGAAGAATTTAGTTTGTTATACGTTTTATTATTACAATTACAAATAAGTCTTATATTAACCCTTTGAACCCATGGTTGGGTTTAAGAGACAAGTTATTTTCATTTATTCTCATGGCATTTACTCTAACAAGATTCTATTAAGAAATCATAATAAAACATCATTTAAGCTAGACAAAAATTAATTGAGTATTCCAGTACCCATTGAGTTTTTAAGTTACTTATGGAATAAACAAGCATTAAGTATTATCAACAAGAACATAAGCACTTACATTAAACATATCTAACCAAAATCTTTAAGAGTATTCCAAGTCATACCTGTATCTCTTTCCATCCCTGGGAAACTTTAAGGAAGAGATTGCCTGTTGTCGTGACGTAGGCCATAGTCCCTTCTGCATCCCTGGCGGTGTGCTGCATCATAGTTTCACGAGTCGAAAATGTTTTCAGCTGAAAAACAAATACAGATACCTGTAAATATCACTGGTGCAAATTTTATTGGATTGTTTTTTGTTGCTGTTGCAGTAATGAATTAAAGTTCTGCAGGTGATCGTTCCACCAAATGAACGGCAGAAACAGTTTAACTTACAGATGCTGAGTTACTTGAAGAACCAGGAGGTCCAGGTGGTCCGGGAGGTCCAGGGGGTCCAGTGATGCTCAGAGCTGCAAAATGTAAACACCATTCATAAATCTCATTATATTATTTACTATATTATATGTCTTTACTATATTTTTGCTGCAACTGTACAACAAATTGTAGATTTAATGAGTTGTACCTGAACCGTATCTTGAAGATGACCCTGGAGGCCCAGGTGGCCCAGGAGGCCCAACAGGACCAGGTCTTCCATATCCTGGGATACCAGGAGAGCCTGGCACCCCGGGCTGGCCTGGAGGACCGAGCACCGACTCTCCTTTGGGCCCCTGAAACATGTCAGCAAGAAGTTATCGATTTCTTTAGTCACTGTCTTTAAAAAAGAAACCATGGTTATGTATTCAGAGAACGTTGCCTCACCACCAGTCCCGGTCTCCCTGGGATACCTGGTTGCCCTGAAAACCCTGTCTCCCCCTTGTCTCCCTTCTCTCCTTTGATGCCCTGGTCACCTCTCGCCCCCTGTGACTGCTAAGCACACAAACACAAAACTCGAGGTAAGACTCAGGCACATAAAGTCAGCCAAGTCCCAAAACAAAATGAAAGAAAAAAAGTTTTAGTGTGAAACTTACCCAGCCTCCTCTGGAGATAAATGTGCCTAGAAGAGAGAAAACAGAGCAGGGAGCAGGGGAAGGAGTTACAACACAGAACTGTACCACCAAGAAAGTTCTGGAATATTCTAAGAACTAGTTAAGCTGTTTAATCACAGCAGGGTGGTCGCATTAACAAAACACAGCACAGACTGGCTTTTTGTGGCACATTTTCTTTTTATTATGGATTATTTTTCTTTCTCTTTGAAGACATTTCATTAAATTTAATGTTTTTATGGTAATATTGAATGAGTAATTGTGACTCACTTGGTGGAGCCGGCATCCCAGGAGGTCCCTTCTCCCCCTTTTCTCCTTTTGGTCCCGTCTGACAGTTACCTTAGAGACAAAAAGCCAAACTTAACTTCACAGCCATTTGACTGACCTATTTACTCTATTTCAGACTGATTTTAATGTAAAAAGCATATATATAGTAAGTACTATATGTACTTTTCTACTATAATTTTGAGGGTAAAGGCAGTGTATGGCAAGATATTTTGATTTAAGTCAAACATAAGAGGTAATCCAACCTACCAGCTGCAATCGTTCCATCAGGATTAAGCTGAAATAACAGAGCAAAAACATTAACAGCAGTCCACGGTAGCTTGTCAGATTGTCATTAAAAAATGTCTCACACATTCCATTATCAGCTACACCCAATCTATAAGGTTAATGTCATAATCAACATGCAATTTCAGATAAGTGCAGATTTTCCATTGGATGTGATTTCAGCACTACCTCATTTTCTCCATGGCACTGACCCTTCACCTTTCCAGACTGGACATGCAGCATGCAGGAATATTTTCGAATCACCTTTGAAAAGGTCTGAGTGATAAAAGGTTACCAGTGTTACAGAGAATAACATGCATGTTATCTGTAGACGGAAGGAAAAGCAGACGGAGACGTAAAAGAAACAGGAAGTGAAAAGAGGTTTTGTGTAGGAGAGAAGTCTGAATGGAAACAGTGAATTGGATTCCTGCACATAAAGCAAGTCGTGAGCAGGCGACTGAGGTTTGATGAAGATGAATACAAGAGGTGAGTGAACAAACAATCTAAAGGCTTATAGATAATTGATTCATCTGGACTTCTTTCACAGCTTGTGTCAGAGAAAATTAAAGATGTATCATTGTCAGACTCCAATGTGTCTAATAGTGTCAACAAAAAAGCATCATACACACAAACATCAACTGTACAAATCAATGGGATTTCATAAAATGAACCTTAAAGTTCTCCGACACAGGCTGCAATAAAGGCTTCTATGAAAATGTGTTTTAGTAGCATAGATTTGTATGGTCAGACACCTACGGCCATTTTGCAGTGAGGTCTGGGAGGGATGGGGAACACCGTCTTCAGAAACGAGGAGAGGAGAGATAAAAGTAAGAAAATAAAACATATATTATAGCTGATAACTTAGAGGAAATGTGTGATAATGAAAGGATGTCTTTACCCCTTTAGGGCAGTTGAATATTCCTGGGCGGCCTGGCAGTCCAGGAGGGCCAGGAGGTCCCTGAAAAGAGAGAGAAGTCAAGAAAACTTGTGAATATTTAAGACAAACAAATATATACAGTAACTTAAAGGTGCTATAAAATTTTATGTTGTAGTTAAAGCAATAACATCAACTTTGCAAAAATGAATCACAGAACTCCGTATGCTTAATTTGCAGATTATCAAGGCGTTTAGTTTGCTTTATTTCACGTATACAAACTGCATGCGACTCACTGGTAGTCCTTGAGAATCCCCCCTCTCTCCTTTAGGTCCCAACAGACCTGGACGACCCTGCACACACAGAGAGACATTATCTAAACGCATTTACGTTTTAATGCGAGAAGTTAGATTGCTTTTAACTTTAACAATTCCTACAGGGGAATTTGGGAAATTGGATCGTTTGCTGAATGACTCAATCTGTGATTTAATTTAACATAAAACCTAAAACACAGCAGATTAACTCAACTCAAAACGTGTGCGAAGAGGATCTTTTCACCATAGACAACTTACAAAAAGACCAAAGTCTGTATATTTATATATTGAACCTGAATCTGCTGATTTAAAAAAACATATCTATACTCAGGCATTCATATGTTTAATATTCTTATCTCCTTTTAATCCAACTGTAAATGTTTGGTGACTTCATGCTTCTTACCGGTCTTCCAGGGAAACCAAATTCTCCCTTGGGTCCTGGTGGTCCCATTGGTCCCTGAAGGGAATGAAGACGAGTGACTCAATAGATATCTTAAATGTATGCAACGTATGTTTCATTCATAGTAGTCAAACTGAATTTAATGGTGTTGAAATGTTGATATTTGCTTTATATGCCCGCTGTCAACACTTACTTGCATTCCAGGGGGTCCGGATACACCGTTATCTCCCTGCAAACAAAGACATGTTCATATAAACTGCTAAATACTGATAAATATATCCTGAAGAACTTATTCTGAGCAATTCCTCGTGAACATAACTTGAATCTGTTTCTGGAAGGTGAAAACAATGACAGAAAATACAACCTTCATTCCCTTTGGTCCCACTGGCCCAGTCAATCCCGACATCATGGATCCATCTGCTGCTACGATAAACCCTGGCTCACCCTTTTGACCCTGCATGCACACACAAGTACACAAACCATATGTAGACAGAGAAACGCAGTATGCATATACACAAACATTAACCCCTATCACTTGAGTGTATACAGGAAAATCTGAGTACAAATCATATTTGTTCTGCCCGTTTAATCTGCTTAGAAACCATGCATGTTCTAAATGACAGTAGAGTGTGTACATTCACTTACTTTCAGTCCTGGAGTTCCTTGCAAACCTGGCAACCCAATGTCACCCTTTGGACCTTGTGGTGCCTGCAATCATGCAGGAAAATAAACATTATCTAAACGCTGTCATAACAGGAATTATTGTTGTCAATCATACTGTCACATCTGTGTTTGTGTACTGACACAGATGGGTGACAAATTAAAGGAAAGCCAAGGATAAATGAGTGAAGAAACACAATGAATGCTGATGCTTGTTCCCGGTTGCACTGCGTTGTACTGTTGAGTAATTAGGATTAAATCATGCGCTGTGACATGGATAAAAATGCTGAGCCAGGCCCGTTTGATTTTGATTTTGTGTCAAGATGGAAGGAGGAAATGATGTAAGTGACTTTGAAAGAGGGTTCATTGTTGGGGCACAGATGGCATTCACAAAGACTGGCAAGTATTTCAATAGGAATAGCGAATAAAGTGACATCTGGATGTAGAGCTATGGCAAAGACATCAGCAAATAGGCTCGGCAGTGCACATTTGATGATCGAGATGCTGGTGCATTTGTGTGATGTGTAAGGAAAAATAGAACAGCTACGCCTCCTCAGGTGACTCAGAATGTCAATGCAGGATATGATCCGACTGTGTCAGCAGGAATAGTCTGTCGACAATTACAGAGTAATATTATAGTAGGGTTGCAGGGCATAACCTCATTACAAAGATGAATGCACATTCTGAGAGTTCAGTGGTGCAAAACCCACAGGCACTGGTCAACAAAGATGTGGAAGAAAAAGATATGGTCAGATGAGTCATCCTTCAATATCTTCCCAGCATGTGGACAAGTTCGTGTACACCAAGAGAACAGTATGGGCTTGAATGTCTGACCTCTACAGTGATGGGATCTGGTGACTGTAATGCTGTGGGGGGCATTTTGACAGCATGGTTTGGGTTCTCTTGAAGAAAAGGGTCACTGCAAATCAAAACAAAGTTGTTCTGAGGGATCATCTTCATCTTATGATGAAACATTTGAATCCTGATGGGGGTGTTCTCATCCAGGATGTCAATGCTCCCCATCCATAGGGCACCAAGGGTCATTGAATGGTTTCTTGAGTATAAAAATGACATGAATCATGCTGTGGGCTTTGCAGTCACCAGATCTCAACCCGATTGAACACCTACACACAAAACCACCATCAAAACAACAAATGAGGAAATACTTGTTGAAAGAATGGCATTCTACCCTTCCAATAGAGTTCCACAGACTTGCCAAGGAGTATTGAAGTATCCCAACACCTTACGAAGACCCATTATGTTGGTCTTTCCTTAAATTTATCACCCATCTATATGTGTCAAGTAACTGGAACACCGGACTGCTATACTGTAAAAGCTCAAACTAACAATTGCGACCAAACCAAAGGGTTTTGTTGTCATGACATCAAGATCATTGGGTCAACAACGGATACTCACAGCGGGTCCCTGAGCGTCAAAAATCCCTGAGAAGTTGAAGGCACCATCGGTATCATTAAGTAGAAGCTGAAGAAACAAAAAGAGAGCTTTGTCAATAGAAACTGAGAAACATATTGAACAACTTCATTACTCTAATAATTATACAGTGCAGAACATGCAGTGAACATTGAAAACACATACTTTAATCCTTCAAAATGTTGACATGGACACTGAAATCTCCATTTTAGCCAAAGAAAGCCTTAAAAGGGCTGTGGTGAGATGCTACTTACTTCCTGAAGGTTGAGAATGGGTCCCGGTGGTCCAGGTGGTCCTGGAGGGCCAGGTAGACTGAGTCCATCCCGACCTGCCGCTCCCTGAAAAACACAGCTGACATTTGAGCTTTTCTGTAAACACCAACACATATCCACTCATATGTCCACTTATTGATGTCTTCACCTTTTGTCCTGGATCGCCTTTGTCCCCCTTTGGTCCCTGTATATGAAGACATAAGATAAAACAAATGAGAAGTGTTTTCCAGTCATATGTTGCAGTACTTGTAAAGACATTATCAGATTGTGTTCTAAAAATTTCACCCACCAACAGCATTTATTCAGCTATAAGTCCTTAAAAACAAATTTCAAGTTAAAATCAGTCAGGCTCCGTTATAATACTGACCTCGTCCCCTGTCAGTCCATCCACACCTGGAAACCCTGGTGGTCCTGTAACACCTGGCTCCCCCTAAAGAAACCACAAAAGCACATCATCAGCAGTCATCATCACCAGTGAGGTTGCAGTTTATATTCATTTCTGTCCACAATCATATCATAAAGGTAGTAACAACTTCAAAGGAATTAATAGGTGACACAAGGGTTACCAAATCAATATCTGACCAAATGTGTAAAACGTCACTGTCTCCTATTGTGTTCTGAGTTATGGTACTGAATAGTGGGCAGAAAAGTGTTCTTACAGAACATGGTGATGCCACAGTGATGTTGACCTTTTGACTTTTTGGATAAATGTCATCACTTCACCATTTTATCCTCTTAAACCTTTGAGTGAACGTCTGTCAGCATTAGCGTCTGAATTCTTAAGTTATAGGTCATACACCTTTTTTTGCGAGGTCACATTGCCCTTTGACAACCAAACTCAGTTCATCGTCTAGTCCAAGTGAATGCTTGTACCAAATTTGAGGACTTTCCATGAAAGCATTCCTGAGATCTCAGGTGAGTTATGGCCGACTAGAATTACCACCTCATGGGAGTATGCCTTCATCAGTTGGTAAAGTTGTAGTTTACATCAGCCTCTCTTTCTGGTCTTGAGAACCAGTGTAGCCAGTAAAGTGTTCATTTGTTGGACATTTTACCATATGAAAACTGGAGCTATGGCCAAAAATGTGTTTTGTGAGGGCCCCATGTCCTTGGAGCACCAAAATCTAATCGGTTCATCCTTGAATCCAAATTTTTAAAAAAATCCTTCGAGGTGCTCAAAAGAAACCATGTTTACAAGAATGGGACACACAGATGTACAGACGTATAGACACAGAATGACAAGCCGAAAACATAATGCCTCCAGCTATGGCTGCTGCCAGCGGAGAGGCATCGAAAAATGAAAACAAACTGTCTGGCTTCTGCCTTTTTCATGAAAAGACATTTCTCTGGAATAGTGATAAATGATTGGTCAATCCACAGCTACACTGCTATGGATTGGAATGCTTCATTCTCTGCAAGTACTTGAAGATCAGGTCACATCTAATGAGAATCACAACAAGCCAAGTTGTGTACCTTTAGGAGGACAGAATCTGTATTCTCTAAAACACCATGCTGCCAACAGCTCATATCTCTCTTCACCATGAGGCCCTTCACTTAACAGCCACTTACTGACCTAAAGGGTGCAGACTTTTTAGTAGCTTGTCTGATTTGTGTTCAGATATCTTTAACCTCCGAGGAAGCACAACAGAAAGACAGTTGAGATAACAGCAGACTCACCTTTTGCCCTGGTTTTCCCAGAGAGCCGTCTACACCGTCTTTACCCTGTAAGAGGCATGAAGGGGGAGAAATTAAAGAGAAAGAACATTCATTATTAAATCTTAATAAAATTGTGATGGAAATGAATGTCCTCTTGTCAACAAGGTGTATTTTACTGCTCAGAGAGCTCCTCTAATGCCCAACCAAGGTTATTCTTAAGGAAAAACACAGCAGCCCAGAGCCTCCGCATATCTCCATGGCTGTCTGTAGCTGATGAGGAACAATTGTTTACTTCTAAGTGGCCTGTGTGCAGCCTTTGGAAACACTGTTCTGACAACTTATCTTGTATAAGGCTGTCGATGGAATCAGAGTGACCCTTTGGCCTTCTGTCCAGAGCAGCAGGAGAAGAAATTCTCTCAAAATAGATAACTTTAGATTGGAAAACAGCCAGTAAACAACAGTCCAAAAGAATACAACAAACGTTTTAAACCATCTATAAAAAATAACCTTGTAGGGAGGTTAGTAGAAGGGAAGTTAGCCCCCAGCAATCCAATGTACCCAATAAGGACATGTTCATATAAACATACAAACAAATATCTCACCTTGGGTCCAGGGATTCCTGGAGGACCCTATGAAAACCAAACCAGAATAATAAGTCAGGTGACAATAGTAGCTGTTTGTGACGTGATAAAATGATATGATGATTATATGACACATTCATGTTCTATCACATTTGTACCTGTGGACCTCTGGACAGTCCAGCTCCTAAATCTCTCAGAAACCCAGATCCTTCAAGGTCCTAAAAAACAAAGTACGAAGACAACTGATCAAACCGTGTCGAAGCCTTTTCATAAAATGATCACACCTTCCACTGTCAATGAGACATTTCCAATGAAAAAGCTCATAGTTTCAGATTTGTGTAGGATAAATAATCAGTAAACAACTATTATACACACATTGCACCCTGGGAAGTTTATTTAAGTGCACTAATTCCATGCTTACTTGCAGATTTTATGTAGATTTTATGCTAGAATCTGTCAACATGTACTATTCCATTACTTTTTTCTCATTTCTAACCACAATAAACACACACATTAGCTCAGTTACGCAGTAGTAAACCCACACCATACCTCAAAGTCCAGGGTGTAGCCTCTTCCTGGGGGCCCAGGAGGACCAGGTGGACCCCTGGGACCAGGCTGTCCTTCTGGTCCGTCTGACCCTGGTATGCCGGGGAACCCTGGTGGGCCCTGATCTCCCTAAAAGATGACAAATTCAACATGGTGATTAAATAATATTCCAAACAGAGAAAGCAATTTAATGTGCAAAACAACAACGGGTACAATGCCGATATAAAAGGCCAGCATAATTATGATTGCTAATCTCAGTAATGGTGGTTCATTATCCAGTCAAGTATGGCTTACCTTTGGTCCTGGCTGCCCGCTCACACCAGGCTCTCCCTATTAACAAACAAATAAAATACAATAAAATCACATTAGCTACGGTGTTGACTAGAGACAGACCGCTGTTCCTGGTCTACATAAAAAGGCAGAGCAGCTATCGCAACACAGCCTTGTTTACACTCCAGCCCCTTGGCTTTATTAGTCCATGGGGTCACCTCATTAAGATCTTGGCCCTTTGTGATAGGTGGTTATTTAGTCTGTGTGTAATTGTTTTTTGCTAACAGAGCACTAAGAGGCCTACTCGAGGGAAATCAGAGGGGGGGCTCGTACAAAAAGGCTGCGAAACCATACAAGCGAGAGCCAGATCAAAGTCGGTGTGCTGTGCATTCACACATGAGGGGATGAATTCTATGTTTCTTAAAGTCAGCTTGGTGAGTTGGACTTCTTTGTCCACGATAAAAATACAATGAGATGATCGTTAGCCTCACCTTGTCTCCCTTCTCCCCAGCGCGCCCAGGATCTCCGTCTTTTCCATCGACTCCCTGGAAAAGTATAAAACCATATTTATATTCAAACCTTATGTGCATCTATGTGTCCACCAGATACTTAGGAAGCAGGGAAACAACACAGTTTTAAATGGTTCGTATGGTTGTTGCTCTTATTTTTGATACCAAAGTGGGTGCCAGGTGCGAGCTCATAAAGGTGAACGTATTAAACAAAGCTAATGAGGTGCCAAAACCTGAAGTGAATAAATCTTTCATGAGCAAAATCAATGCAGCAGTAAACACTGTAAACCGGTGAGTAGTCCATTCACGCAGTTAGTAAAAGCTTCTAGAATTTAGAAGAGAAAAGACACATTAGCCCCAACAGATGCTACGGCTGCAACCATATTCAAGCTCTTGGTGTTCATTACTTTTGTTTCCGGCCAAAATGCTGTTTGTATGAGGATAATGGAAAAAGGACATGACCTGTTTGAATTGTTGGTAGGTGGCTGCATATAGTTGGAAAATAAGCATTGGTGAAGTGGCTGAAATATTATTTATGTACTACACACTGCAGCAAGCAATGGCAGGAAAGCAGTAAATGAACACATTGGTTTCCAGATAGAGTTGGGGGGAAATACTGTCTTTTCAGCCCCTTGTATTTGGGACCAGATGTTAATACCTGACCAGACCCTGACCCAGAACCAGACCCAGAGCCACTAAACCACTCCTCAATCACCTGAAAACAGAAGCTGGGTCAGCAGTGCGAGTGTTGTGACGAGAATAAAGGCCAAAACTCAGTCCAAGAACTTTAAAGATCAACTTCAAATGTAGAAAGAAATCTTGGATCTGTCGTCTCATTTATCTCGCAAATTTAAACATTATTAGTCTAAATCTTCACTGTTTTACTAAAGTGAAATGAACAAATGATGCAGTTTTTATACACAAGCAACTATGAAATCCTGGACATGTCATATTTTCAGTGTCTACATGAATGATAAACTCACAGGAAGTCCAGGTTCACCCATCTTTCCATCCTTTCCATCTTTCCCAGGAGCCCCAGGTGGTCCGGGAAAGATGTCCTCAGATGGGGTTCCTGGTGGCCCTGGCTGTCCTGGGAGACCTGGAGGTCCTGGAGGCCCCTGATCAAACAACAAAAGACAACAAGTTTACATCTCATTAAGACGAAATGATGTAGAAATGCACTTTGCATGCTCTCCTTCAGCTGAAGATCAAGCATTAGCATGTAGCCTGTAGTGTCAGAACACAGAGAGAAACTTCACTTACCCTTAGAATCTCTGCATCACTGTCAAAGTCTTCAAATCCAGACCCCTCCTGAGGAACACAAACCATGTGATTGGTCAAATTAGCCAATAAACAAGTCACACTACTAGAATTAAAGGGTTTCACATTCACATTCCTTCTACTAATCATCTAGGCAGGCATCAGTCGTTTCACACAATGGATGTTTCATTGAGCTCAATTCTCTGTCTCATGTACACTATTAATGCATAAAAATGCCAGTGAACACAATGAACAGGATGGATGCATCACAGCACAACTGTAAGAGAAATTAAGTACCTTGTAATTGTAACCTCACAAAAACTGAATAGTGTTAAATGATGAATACATTTAAAGGATTCAGTTATTTGCCTCAAGCACCATTTAAAACAATTTTCTGGTCGTTGATTTAACCCCTAAAAACTCATCTCTGTGTATTAAAGTCACATGTTTAGAGGTTGTCTGCATGAAAATAATCCCTCAAAGCCTTAAAGTGGCTTAAATTTTGCTCTAAACCGCTGCTTCCTCCACTCACTCCTCCCCAATCACCACAGCTTGAGCACACCAGCTCACCTACAAGTAAATCATCCATACAGGTTTGACCCAGAAACTGATTCTAAAGAAGAAGAATGATACAGAAAGTCCCACCCTACAAGTTGACAGTATTAGTTTCTTAGGTTTGTTCTGTATGAAACCCTAGAAGTCAACAAACCAACTCATCAATTATAAATAGCACAGTACAGGCAGTGTTGTCCTGATAAATGCACATACAGAAGGATATAATAAAGTTCTAACAATGAAAAAAAATGATTTCGCTATCCAGATTTTGCGACGGCAAAGTGAAGGTCAAAAATGTTACTCAACAACCTACCATGAACATGGAAGACTTGCTAGGTCGACCTGGAGGTCCAGGAGGGCCAGGAGGGCCGGGTAGTCCAACCCCAAGATCACCCTGAGAGAGACAACAGCAGGATGTTTATATGTTTATTTGTGCATTTTAGTGCTTACTGAACCCTCTGAAACCCCAAACAGTTTCTGGGTGTCTTTGGCTCCTGTCACATTTTTACTCACTGTGGGCTAATTTTACACGACAACCATAAGTGTTGCACCTCAACACAACCATGACTAGAACTTAAAAAAATTATAAATGTCCTCTGTTTTGTATGATTTACTCATAACTGCCTAAATCATATTAAAAATATATATTTCTACAGATATTTTAAAAAACAACAACACAGGTGTTACCAATACTAGTAGCTATACATACTATAGATATTTTACTACTTCCATGTTTTATTTGTTTCCATACTTGCCTTCTTTTTTTAAAGTATTTTTTGGGGGGAGTTTTTCGCTTTTTTCTTTTTTAAGATTTATTTTTGGCCTTTTATGCCTTTATTAGATAGGACAGTGGATAGAGTCTGAAACGGGAGATAGTGGGGAAGGACATGCAGTGCCCGGAATCGAACCCGGGACAGCCGCTACTCCTTAGCACTTGGGTCACGCAACATAACCGTTAGGCTATCGGGGCGCCCTTTCTCATTTTTAATGATACAGAGAGACAGGGTGAAAGGGTGTACAGAGGAGAGTGACATGCAGCAAATGGTCTTGAGCCGGACTCGAACTCGTGACCGCTGCTGGCGACCTGCACCCACATGGTAAAGCCTTAATACAGCGGCCCTCCATACTTGTCTTCTATCTGCTCTGTAAACACTGCCTGCAGTTCAGTCTAGTTAGGCCAAAAAGTCACCAAATGTTTGTGATGTGATCGTTGGTTGCAGTTGAGTCACAAATGGTTTGACAGTTGTGTCAAGGAATACAGCATTTTTAGCTTTATACATAATTTTGTTTCTACAAACAACTTTTTTTGGCAAATTTTTAAATAAGACATGTAGAATAAAGCAATTCTGATTAAATATCCTGATGTTAAGCTTAGATTTGGTTTAGTTTTTTGACAAAGTGGTACATCACAGATGAGTACTTCAAGGACTGCTGGAAACCTGAAAATCGGACACTTCTTTCTGTTTGTACAGTTCGTGACTGGTGAATATTTTACAGATAGTATGCTTTTCAAACCCGCCGGCGAGTTTTGGGGTTCAGAGGGTTAAACAATGGCGCCTTTTATAGATTCATGACAATGTATCTGTACGTATCCCGAGTATTTTTAATTATTAAAATATGGCTATTGTTTACCTTTTCTCCCTGAGGACCAGGCTCTCCTTGTAGTCCTGGGAATCCTGTAGCTCCCTGGGGGAAAAGACATTCACAGCTCTGCTCAATGCCACATCAGATAAGAGATGCAACCCATTAACATAGATACTGATGTTAGACCAAGACTGCAACCCTCATGTAATGGCATGAGCCAATAAAGGTAAACAGTTGGGATGCATCAGCATTTAAGTAAAGTGTAGCTCTCTAACTTCGTATCTGTAGGTTGGAAATTGTTACATTAGTGCATCAGTTTTTCCCACAAGCACTAAAAAGATGACTCCCACAAGAAGGAAAGTACCTATAAATCTACAAGGCCTGGAAGATTTTACTTACCGGGGAACCACTTTCACCTTTGCTTCCCTAGAGAGCAGACAAAAATAGAAAACCAATCCATCATTTTATAATCCGACCTGTAAGTCTAAACAACAGAACACTGCAGTCGATGCTCTGAAGAGCTCATCTCATGTCCCATAAATAGAAAGTTAGATTGTTTGAAAATAGAACATTAAACTCACTGGTTGTCCGTCTTTTCCAGGAAGTCCAGGTGAGCCCGAGGGTCCCTGTGGTCCTTGTGGGCCCCGTGGTCCTGGCTCTCCTCCTATTCCATCTCCTGAGGCTGATCCTGGAGGGCCAGGAGGTCCTGATGGACCAGCTGGACCCGGCTCCCCTCGCTCCCCTTTCTGTCCCGGAGACACCTGGAGGGACTGAACATAAAGGAAACTCGATTACTTAATTCCTAGAGTCTCTGGAGCAGAGCTGGGCATCAAATAGTGTGCAGCCTCCAGCGCTTTTACCTCAAAATGAGCCAAAGAGCATGAAATTGGTTAACAAACAAAACTGGTGACTGCAGTTTTCTTTATGAAAAGCAACAACACTACAAAACCAGAATTTAAAGTGGGGCAGAGGCTTGGCTGCAGTAATTGGAACACACTTGCACTGCAGGATTCTCGCTGCAGGGTATATTTTTTACAGTAAAGCAATTGGTAATTTATCTTGGACATTGCTGAACCACCACACAGAAACACAGCATGTATTATTGAGAATCCTCGATGTATTCTCTCTAAATATTGAGGAAAACCCTTGTACTTACAGTTTCAGGTGTGGATACTGGAGTCGCTGCTGTTGGTAATGATTTTACTGGAACAAAAGACACAAATTGAGCACATTAAAAACATGCCAGTTTGTAATTTATAAGCATTATTTGTACAGAATGGTCAACTATATGACATATAACTGGAGAGGAAACTTTAAATTAGGTCAGCTAAGGCAGAAAAGAGAACATGGTGGAGAAGAGGTGGTGGCTTCAATGTCTCTTCATCACCATCTGCTGGCTAAACTTGGAAATGCAACAGCCTTGGTCATGAATTGCAACATCACTGCTATGTGCTACAGTGCAAATGATTCGACATGTTATCGGCTTAATACCTGCAAGAAAAAAAGCCAAATTACTGCTGTTTGTTGTCACCAAAAAAAGAATTCCTTGAGCAGTGGTTCTCAGCTGGTCCAGCCTCAGGACCCACTATGTCTCTATTAATAACAGTCGCGACCCAAATTTTTGAAGTTTGCGGTTCCTGTTAACAAATTAAGGTTTATGTGGGTGTAGTCTCAATGCATTTTGATACAGCTTGGGGAACTTTTGGCTAATTTTTTGCTCATTTTGTGCCAAGTTTTGGGCATATTTTGGCTCATTCTGACAGATTTTGAACACCTTTTGGTTTATTTTTGGCACGTTTTAGCATAAATGTCTCCACTAAGCTGGCAGAGCCACATCTAGAGGTTAATAGTGGACAACTACTGGTGTCACCACCACTAAATATCCTGCTACTGAAAGCAAACTGTGTCATAAGAAACACGTACATTAAAATAAAAGACTTTATACCACTACTTTTTTGGGATGGGCATGCTTCTGTGACCCTCTAAAAATGGCTTTGCGACCCACTTCTGGGTCCCGACCCACCAGTTGAGAACCACTGTCCTAGAGTAATATAAAAATAAGGTTTATGGATTTTACCTCCAACTGTTCTGATCTCCGCCCCCTGTCCAGAAGTCTCCTCAACGTCTTCATCTTCATCATCGCTCAGTGATATATCAGTGGGCGGAGCTCGGACCGGGGCGCTGTAAGTGGGGTCCAGCTCTGGAAGGGGCTGTAAAACAGAAAAAAGAAGCCAGTTACGTTGTTTTCAGTTCCTCTCGTATGAAAAACTGCAACAATATTCACTAATAATTTCCTGCAGAAGCTGAAAAGGGTATTTTGGAAACAGGAAAAGATCAGAAAAAGCTGCAGTTTGTACCAATTAATGTTTTCTGCAATAATTTACAGTATCTAAAGACAGAATTTAATATTTTGCACGAGATGCAAGTGTAATAGATGTGTGAAAATATACAAAATATAATAAAATGAATGCTCTAATTTGCTCAGTTTTAGTCGATTTTGTCAATTTTATCCAAAATTACAGCAAACTAAAAGCGGAGCCTCGCTGTATTATACCTTTTATGACTCTAGTTTTTGGTTTTCATTAACAGCAATTTGGTTTTCAGTTATAATCCGATAAAACGCCTGCTCGGTATAAAAGAAAAAAATGAAAGCAAGCACAGTGTTCGCCACAGACGGTAGGAAATGTTTCCTCTCAGACCAGATCCAACTACAGTGTCAGACTGAAAGCAACATTCCACACATTATTTCAACATTACTTCTGCAAGATCTGCTGCGATGATAAAACGTCTTGACCTCATCGTGCCTCAGAAAAGCCCACTGTCTGTTTGTGAATGATCTGTGGAGAAGACTGCCAATAAAAAAAGCTATAAATCTGCTTTCTTTCCTGAAGAGCGTTGGATTTCAATCTATCCTTTGACAATCCTGATGTGGCCGAGGGAGAAATCTTTCAAGTAGCTCCGACTGGCTGGATAAGCGCCGTCACACATCTGGAAAACTCATTCATACATGTGACAAAACTCACTGAGGTGACTTAAGGTAGCACCGGTGAAGTCATTTTTATAGTAGCATGGAGTTAAAGAAGAAAATCTGGGTAAATGAGGCAAATCTGTCTCTGCTCTCCTAGTAGATAGTTTATTAATATGCCCTTAAGTGAAGCATTGAAATCTCCAGCGGCTCCAGCGGCTGTGATTATGCTGGTAAGCTCCCTGCTGTAAATGTGTGATTGAAAAGTTTCCCTGAATAAAATGAAGAGAAAAAAAAACTTGAGTTGTAAATTGGTGCACTAATACGAGTGGAAACTACTGCAATCCTCAACGCGTAATCTGGCTGTTGGAAATGAATAATTTGTGAGAACAGCCTCAATACTATGAGTATAATTTTAAACAATTTCCCAAAGTGGAACAGCAAGAATAAAGCTCTTTTCATTGCTGCTTTGTCAGTCTGTTAAAGTGATGGCATTCTGTCTCATTCCCTTATAAAACACAATATTTGTCATGCGTGCAAGACTGGACAGCACATCAAGTTATGTATAATGCCTAATAATGCACTGATAAACAATAGATTAGATCTAAACTAACAGCAAGGTTGCCAAATAAGTTAAAAACTAGCTTATGTATGCCTTCTGAAACACTGAAAATTCTGCTGATGTATGGTGATAATTACAAGCTACTATACCAGGGGTGGACAACCCTGGTCCTCGAGAGCCCCTATCCTGCATGTTTTAGATGCTTCCCTCTTCCAACACACCTGATTCAAATGATCAGGATCGTTATCAGGCTTCTACAGAGCTTGATGATGAGCTGATCATTAGAATCAGGTGTGTTGGAAGAGGGAAACATCTAAAACATGCAGGATAGTGGCCCTCGAGGACCAGGATTGTCCACCCCTGTACTATACAAAGTAAAATAAAATATCCTGACAGCTGTGATGGAGCTCAGGACTCAACTTGAGGACGATCTCTATGTTAGAAATGATTTAACTGCAGCTGGTAAACTCACTTGCTTTGCACATGCTCATACGTTTGATGCTGCAGGTATTTAATAAACTCAGAGGAAATAGTCCTCAACAACCGGAAGCAACAAACTAAGTTAAACTGCAGCTCCTGCTAACATTTAGTCAAAACCTGGGTTATATTATTGGTGAATCTCAACAATCTGTCTTATTCTTATGGACCTTTCAGTGTGTAATAGATGTGAAATTGTGGAGCCAAGTGAATGAGAAAGGTGTTCTGTGTCTTTTTTGCTCTCTGTGATGTTTTTGGACCAATATTGATGCTGAAATGTGAAAAAAAAGACTTCCTCAAATCACTTCACAAGACTTCAAGCACTGTTGATCGTGCAAGTCTTTCTATCAATGCAGTTCAAACACTACTTGGTCCAGCCAAATCAGATTGTTGTAAGGATTTGTTTTAAGGGAAAAGTGAGCAGGGTGCTCATTCAGACATGAAGCCGACACGATGGAGCTTAAAAGATGAAAAAGTGGATTTGGTTTTGCTGTTATCTGCTGTTAAGACAGTAAGAGAACACCTTGTGTCTGCCTTCTGTTTTACAGAATGACATATCATGTCTCCCTCTTCCAACACACCTGATTCAAATGATCAGCTCATCATCAAGCTCTGCAGAAGCCTGGTAACGATCCTGACCATTTGAATCAGGTGTGTTGGAAGAGGGAAACATCTAAAACGGAAAAGGATTTTTACTTTCGGGGACCAGGATTTTCCAGCCCTGGTTGATTTCTACTGAAGCTCCTACAATTACCATGACCTGGACGACTGAGAATCTACACAGACAAACTGGTATATATCCGTAAAACAACATTCCCTGATTCACTTTATTGGTGAGGGGTAGTAGTGGGACTTGTACAGAAACATGAATCTACAGCTAGCAGACAATGAGCTTAGCTGGAAACAAGAAACAGTCTGTCCTTAGTCTGAAATACACCTACCAGCACCTCTAAAGTCACTAAAATACATGCTGCATCTTGTGCTTTTGTCTGTGTAATTTGAGCACAAAACTAAATGTGAACTGTTGTACCTGCTGGCTGCCTTAAAGTCTTACAATTACAACAACATGTAAGGTAGATTTTTCAAACTTTGGCGATCCGTTTCCTTCTGCTTTTAGGATTTCTGCTCAGCTATGTTCACTGGTAGCAATCTTCTCCTCTAACTAACCAAGCTGTGGAACTTTTTTGGAATGTGTTGCCCTGTTGTATTCTTTAAATTCATTCAAGAGAGCACAGAGCCGACAGGCAGCAGCACATATCACCATGTTCCAGTCTCCACCAGGCCTGAAAGGATAAGAGCTGTTTTCTCTGGTTGAAGTCCAGCAAAGCTAGACGGGGGGAAATGTACACACCATGGTGTACTCTCGCTCCTCGACAATCTTCTTCACTTCATCTATTCCCTCGATGTCGTCGTAAGCATCATCCCCACTCCCGTACCCAGAGGCCTGGAGGGAAGATGAGAGCAAGAGGAAAGATGTTAGAAGATAAACACGGAGAAAGAGAGAACAGATTAACAGACAAATGCCATCGGAGTTCAAGTTTTGGGATGAGAAAATTAAACGAGGAGGATAAAAAAAAAAGACTTTGATAGTCAGAGTTTTGGTTCCCACAGTTTCGGTCATGAAACCCATTGTATAATCTGTAGCTTATCTTTGGAAAAACACTGGATATCAGGAATGATTAATGTCCTAAACAATATTATCTTTTTTAAATGGCTAAACATTAAACTGATAACTGGTAGTGACTACAGAATGCAAACTGGTTTGAAAAGCTTATCTTTGTTTAAAAAGAACAAGAGGAACAAACACACATTTGATGATTCAGAGATGTTTGCGTGTTCTACGTCTACTCTGGGCCCTGGGTTTCAGAAGAGTTCCACTTTAGACACACGTGGATACAATTATTGTCAGATTTAAGCTGTATCATGTATTCATAGTGGCAAAATGTGGTGTAAAAGCAGTATTTTGTACCATAACGCCTCAACAACTTGAATAAAATGACCTTTTTTTATTACCGATTAATGTGCCACTTACCTTTTTTACCTCCACCAAGCGAAGCAGCGGTGGAGGTTATGTTTTTGCCGGCGGTTGTCTGTTTGTTTGTTAGCAAGATAACTTGAAAAGTCATGGACGGATTTTGATTAAATTTTCAGGAAATGTTGATAATGTGACAACGAACAGGTGATTCAATTTTGGTGCCCCCACCCCCTCCCCCCGAAGTATATTCATCATTAATTGGACCCGAATATCCATCGCCGCAGCTGAGGTCAATGTGATTTTTTTTTAAATGTGTTATTTTTTCGAGCTAACAATCAAAAAGCCAAACATATTCCACCTATAATTAAATAAAACTGAGAAAAGTAGCAACACTTCATATATTAGAAGGTGGAACCAGACAATATTTGGGCATTTTTGCTTGAAAGATAGCTCACATCATTAATAAATGAGCAAAAATATCCAGATTCATTTTCTTTTGGTAGATAAATCAATTACCTGATTAAATCCTTCAAACTGACCTTAACTATTTGCATAAATATGTTGCATCATCGTTCATCATGATCATTTTCTTTTGATAGATCAATAAATTAACTACTTTTTTCTTAGTGACCTGAACTATTTGCAGTAATCTGTTGCTCTAACAACTTTCACTCTCTCAAGGAAGGATTTCCAGAAGATTTAGGAACCTGGTTGTTGGAAAATGATCCTAATCAACCATGAAAGCATCAGTGAGACCAAACACTGGCTCCGAAAGTTGCAGCCAATGTTGCTGTTAATTCCAAAGACTCCTGATGGAGTTGAGGTCAGTTTTGTTTTGACAAAAAAGCTACTTTATAGACCTGTCACTTAGCCACTATATTACAGGAATAGGGGCATTAATAGCCCTGGTTTTATGCACACTTTGTTGCTGGAATTTCCTGTAGTGCCCTCTTTCCACCAGCAGAGGGCACCATAGTTCCAGGTTTGCAGAGCTTTAAAAATTGAACCTTCTCTCAGATTATTTCAGAGCTTTTGGGTGTGTTTTCATGCAGACTCACATAGGGATCATCCTCCTCACACTGGTCATCTGGGGCCGTGGGATCCGACTTCAGCACCAGCTGCTGGATGGAGCCCTGGAGAGAGCGAGGAGTGGAGGAAGAGGAGCGTCTGTGTTATACTGCGTGATAATTTAGCTCATTCTGTGTCATTAAATTTTATTGAAGCTTAGCGGACGTTTCCCACACACTGAGCGTGGCCTCTGTCTTTCTGCATAACAGTTTGTCTATGTCTCCCTCATTACTCCACACATTATTTAGCGCACACACACAGAAAGCTGCACACATTAACACGCACACTCAACACATTCACACGCTGCTGCAAACATCTGGCGGGGTAACAGGTGTTTTTCTGTCTGTGCTCCAAAGACAAT
Source organism: Chromis chromis (assembly GCA_900302755.1). Taxonomy (NCBI): domain Eukaryota; kingdom Metazoa; phylum Chordata; class Actinopteri; family Pomacentridae; genus Chromis; species Chromis chromis. The sequence continues at coordinate 23,136 of OMNN01096238.1, forward strand.
TTTCACATCAACCTTAAAAGCACCCATCTATAATGTAAACATTGACTGTATTGTACTGAATTAAAGCACTTTAGTGGACAAAACATGCTAGTATTTGGATCAAAACTCAAAATAATAACATTAAATGGTTCTATATTTTGGATTTACATGGAATTTTAAGTCTTGTGATTGACTAGCAACCTGCCCAGGGTGTTTTGTATAGAGGCTGGTCCAGTCTTGACCCTTTAAAGCATAAGCAGGTACAGCTACTGATCTGATAAGACAAGATTATGCTTTGCACAAGTAGAGACGAAACATTATCAAATGCTGTTGGTTAATTAATGGGTGTTTAGATCAACATGTTAACTTTTTTTCTGGCTCTTACTAGTTGCAACATCATCAAGTTATTGGCTCAAGAAAAGACCTGTAACAGTGTTAATACTTAACACTTATAAAAGTCAGACTTTCAACTGGTTTATTAGTGGATTCTTCCATAGAAGCTGCATTGGAGCTCATCCAAGACAACCGTGATGGTCAGTGCTGTCATTTCACATGAATATTTCCCAAAGCTGCGTTTTACAAGGCGAGATTATCTTGTTAAATGTACCCATTTTTATTGGATGTATGAGGCCAATAAAGCAGAATAGCTGAAGCTGGTTTCGGACTATGTTAATTGGACTGTTTGCCAGTTTTCTGCCCTCCAAACCTCCGCGGGCCTGTAGAGCTGCAACCCTTCATACTTGCTTTATTGCCACACATTGCATAGAGACTAAGAACTTGTGAAATGAAAAGAAAATGGGACTTTCTATTTGGCTAGAACGATTGATGATGCTTGTGCCGATTGTGATATCTATGAAAAGAAAAAAAATGAAAGAACAATGTCTGTCGGCAGTCTGAAGACGTGTTTGTGTAATGATCTGTATGAACTGTCAAATTTAGCTGCACATTCTGACAGCTAATGCAGGGTGTCGTTTTTGCGGTTGTATGCCAACAAAACAGGGAGTGGTTGTTCATCTGAAATGGAACACTGTATTTTTCCAGTTTTAGGGGTGTATGGGTGAGCGTATACACGCATGTCGCAGCGATTGATGCTTTAAAGTCGTGAGTCAGTATGTCAGTGAGTCACTCGGTATTACATCAGTAAACACTTGCTAAAGGCAAACTCACTCAAGTTTATTGATACCGAGATGAAAACAGATGCCAACACCTGTTTTCAATAGAATCAAGCATGGCCTACGAAATGTAATGGTGATAAAGGAGTGAGAAACAAAGATGGAGGGGGAAGAACAAAGGAACATAGAAGGACTGGGTGGATGTGAGTTGGGATAGCGAGCCAAATCAGAGACATCTGTTTGTGCAGTAAACAACACATCTGAAGCAAACAAAGAATGCGCCACGCAACCTTTTCCGCTTCTTCTAAACAGCTTTAATATGTGTAATCCCCCTAAAGTTCAAGCCACAACCACTTGGATTAATGGTTTAGTTGGTCAGTTTGTAAAACTCTCTGATTATACGAATGTAAACACTCGAAGGCAGCGGGAGAATCTCTCAGTGCCAGGTGGTTCGAGTGACACATCTGTGGTTGCACAAAGGTTTGGTAACACAGACAGATGAGTTTCTAAACTTGCTTGATATTCCCTGAAACACAGACGTGCAATCAATAGGAGATCGTTTGGAGTTCTTACAGCAACTCAAAAATAAGAAAGCCAGGTAGCTGCTTGCACTAGATCTATCAATCAATCAATCAACTTTAATTTGTAAAGTGCTTAATCACATCAACAGACATTTCGAAGCGCTTTCACAAGGAGAGAAAAGATAGAACCCAACAGAACCCCAGAACAGTGGCGGGGAAAAACTCCCTCGCTAGGAAGAAAAATTACTAGACAGTGTAATGATGTTGTAGCAGCAAAAACACTGTGGCATTATTGGGAATTGACTGGTATCTTGGGACAGGATGTTGGTACCAATGGCGCCAACCATTGGTGTCAGGCTCAGGACTTGATTTTTTGGGTTAAGAGTATAATTTGGTTCAAGGTGAGGATAAGAGTAAGCCTGTTGGTGTGGTAGATGTGAAAAAGATGCTTAATTATTAGATCTTCTTGACTGTGAACATGACGGGTATGGAAGTTAAGGACTCATCTATGAGAAAGTCCAAACATTCTCTGGTAGACTTCTATGGTTAAATAGTAAGTGTTGCTTCCTCAAAACCACACAGTCAACAGGGTATGTTATAGCATCTTAGCCTCCAGCTGACGGACATGACTGAAGACTGTTTGTATATATTCTGCAGTCTGGGTATTGTCCACAGACTGGTACCTGGCAGTTTTCAGACGTCGGTGATGGCTGAGAAAAAGGTTAATCACTTCTAAGACACTGTTGTCTGTCTGCAGTTTACTGGCAGTGTGGAAAGTGTTGTGCAACAAAGAGCAAGTCAATTTATCTGCCAAGTATGTGAGAAAGAACACTGTGAAGGTCATCACCACTGTACCCGTGGTCAGCACACATTCAATTGATTTCAGATATATTGCAAGGCTTCTATGAGGCATCACTGTGCTGTTATACATATTAAGTAAGCTCTTTTGGCTACAAGATGTCTCCAATGTATCAGGACTTTTAGACATTTGCGTAATACAAAGTAAGAGTCCTTCATGAGAGCATTTTATGGACTTCAGTTCTGCTGTTTCAAAAGGTAAATCCCACCATTTGGAAAGCAAATTTACCCTAGTGATTAAAAGGAAAGTTGCTTTAAACTGCGGCAAACCATGCTCCATAAAACACTCAGCACATAACTGCAGAGATATACTTGGCTAAGGCTGTATTTTTTTAACACTGTGAGCAAGAAAACTCATTCAGTTGCTCTGTGAGATTCAGAAAACTCAAAAAAAAACTATTTGCACACACTCCCTCAGACACAAACACATAGAGACACCCAACGTGAGATGTGTTTCAGTAGAACTAAGTGAAAATACGAGTGAATGAGTCAGTGTGGGAGAAGATACTTTAATCTATTTGTGTTCATGTGAAGCTGTGAGGGATTGAACTACTGCTGCTCTCCCTCGGAGGAACAGGAGGATCTCTGACAGAGCTGCCAGGTCAAACACTGAGCAGCTGGAAACAGACGGTCACTACTGATTCCCTTTGTCTGAGGTGGGAGGAAAGGGGGAGGAGAGGGGAGGACAGTATGGAGAGAGCGAAGAGAGTAGTGAAAGAGATGGAGCTTGTTGGCAAGAGATAGAGGAAAACTCAGAGGGCCTTTGGGTGATGTCACTTAGCTTGTTGAGAGCCATACTGGAAGTTTATAACCCTTGAGCAATAATATATGCTACATAGGTTTCCCTCTTGCTTTTATTGTGTAGTCAGCAGTAAAATGTAGACAAACAAGGGAAGAGGGAGGGATGTAACAAGCGACCAGGTCCACTGTGGCCAACAAACCAGGGATGCTGCAGCTGTATGGCATCATTGTAAACATTCAGCTACCAGGGTGCTCCTATAATGCAATTCTAATGTCTTTTATCACGTAAAATACTTGTTTCTAAATAGCTAGCCATCCCGGTCTTGGTATCCCTACATTTTCCAAGTCTAATTCATCCATTATTTCCTAAATGTCATCCTAAAAGTAGCTCCTAACTGGCCGAGTTAAGAGTAATGCCAAAAGGTTCTCTGTGCAACATTCAACTCCTGGATGTAGCAACTCAGACCAAAATGAATCTGCATGTCAGTCACACCTCCTCCCACCGTTCAAGTTTACTTACAACCAGACAGATTGTGTGCACAAGTAGCAACAAAAAAATAATCCTGCTGCCACTATTAGCCCATGCTATCATTGTAAAATACATTGAATGGGCATAGCGACCACTGAAGTCCACTTTTGCTTTTGCCTGTTTCTAAACACAGGGAGGGCCAACAATTTCAAAGGGAAGGACTCACATGCACATAGCAGATAGTTGCTTGCAGCTCTATTAATGCAATATCTATGCTCAAACTCTTGCATATTGCATCTTTAAGAGTCTTCAGTTAAGTGTATTTCACTCTGCATTGCAATGCTAACAGTCAGTTACTGCAGGTAATGAGCCTTGTTGCGTGACTTTGATTTTGGGTGAATCAAATCAAATAATCTCAACGGCCAACTGAACCAATCCAACAGCAGAGATTGTGTTTAACATAATTCTCCATTGCCATGAAAATTCAGTTTGTAGTTCTTTGAATACGTTATAGTGTGTTCTGCTGTTAGTGAATACTTTTTATGAGGAGTCCAAGCTATTTTGTTTTTCATAGTTTAACAGTTTTGCTAAAAAAATAAATAAATAGATGTATTGTTTTGCTCCTGGGTTAGATAAAAAGATCACCTCTGCCCACATCAGGTTTGTGAAATATAGAGCTCCAGCCACCCTGCAGTTAGTTTACTATAGTTTAGAAAAATAATTGGAAGCAAGGGGAAACTGGTATTCTCGCCTTTTCTAAACGTAAAAAGTCCACCTGCTGTTCCAGAGAGGTTTTATTACAGATAAATTAGGATTTTAGCAAAGATATAACTGGAATAGTTTCCATGAGGCTTTGGCAGAAGGCCAATGGCTACAACGTCTGTGATCAAATAATTATATCTTCATTAAAAACTGAATTGCAATAAAATGGGGGAAAGAAACTTTCTGTTGTTTTTATTATTATTGGTCCATCTCCTTGCTATTCCCTCTAAGCTACTATAATAATCAATAAAAGTTCTCTTCTGCTAAAAAAGTATAACAATGAAAATGTTACTGACAATGAAGTGGTCACTTTTCCCCTATAAGGTGAACACAGACTGTTTTTGTGTGTCTTAATGATGCTACAGCAGTTATTTTGGTCTAAAATGAAACTCTAGCTCTTCATAATACAAACACACACGTCAGAGTTAGTTTTTTAAACAGCAGTAAGGCAGAAAAACCTATTTGATAGATTGTTCCAGTAACAAAACGGACTCCCATCTGAGACCATAAATTCCTGGATAAACACTGGCTCTCGTTCGCTGGCTCATTGGATTCCTTTGAAACTCTCCTTAGATTTCTGCAATAAAATCTTAATAAGAACAACAAAAGAGAAGCTGCTTGGTGATAACAACTTCTTTCCACTGCCCTGGAAATTAAACATCATGTAGTTTGTCTGTCCCATGATCTCGCGTAACAACAAATCATGAGAAAAGGACAAAAGGCTGAAACGCAGCACAGAAGAGGCCTGACTTTTGTTGTTAAAGTCATAGGTCGTGTATTTTTCTGGCTTATCCACTGGCCACGAGTTCATTTATTCAGAAAAGTTTTCATTTTTTCCGACATGAACTTGGGCCTCCTCTTATTAAAATGTAATATTCCGACTGAATTTAATATAAACTCCCCTACGCATGGTGCAGAGTTGAATGATATTCCCTGTACACTGAACTATTTTATTCTCATCATACCTCCAGCTACATCGGGACAAACAACGCCTTCCATTGCAATTACAAACCAGCAAATCACAGATGATTGGGAGGAAAGTGCTGAAGCATTTACTTTTTTTTTTCTTTTACAAGAGCACTGAGAGCAGAAAACCAGCACTGCATGTGTTATTATCTCTTCTCCTGGATCTGATTTCTCAGCACTTCTGTATCACACACAATCACTATAAAGGCACACATATTTAGAACAGCCATTGTGAGGGTTTGGAACCTCCACCCTTTGCATATTTACTATTGTTTGATTCTTCCGATTGAACTATTGGCAGTTGGGCTCACAGTTGCACTCAGTGTAAGCCAAGATGAGAGACTGTCAACCATATTCCAGAAATGTAAATCACACAAGAGTTTGTCATTTATGAGCTCTCATAGGATAAGGCCGTGCTCATAAACACATGTGGTCATTCATTCCTTGTCTCCTGTGGCGGTCATAAAGCTGCCAACAAAGACTATTGTGTTCATGTCTCAAATGTAAAGCAGGCAGACGCCCAAACACCACGTTTGTTTCTGCAACTAGCTGTGGTGGATTGGTTATCTATTCTTAACTCATTGATCCAAACCCACTGACATTAGGACGGAGGAGTCGACTAACCAGAAATACAGCTGTCACACAGAGCTGACAAAAGATAAGAGTAGGGAGATACTGAAGTTCTCATGTGGGAAGATTTAGACATTAAATACAGTACAATCAAGACTTACCACAAACCTCGCCAGGCCCGTACCACCGGCATTCCCTACAAAGATCCCTGAGCTGGGCTCGAAGGTCAGAGGCTGAGCACTCCTGGTGAAGGCAACTCTGTGGTATTCCTCACAGTCCATGTAGAGACGCACCTAAATGCAGAAGCAAGGCCACAAAAACACATACTTAAGGTCAAAAACAATAAAAAAAACAACAACAGAATACTCACCGCAAATACAACATCTACGGAGACATCTTTGTTTCCTGCAGCTAGGTACGTATGTATTATCTGAGTTCGGTCTAATTTTTTGACAGTATGTATATGTGTACAAAGACAAATGTCACATTTAACCTATTTAATGACCTTAAATGAGGATTACATGTCAGTCACAAAAAAGTGGTGAAACCAACAATTCTCACAGACATTGTCTAATTTTTGTATGTTAAAGGGTAAATTTGGTGTCTTTTTATTTAAATAACCATGTTTGAATTACTGGCTTTTATGTGCATTTTGAAGTATTGTATTAGAAAAAGTTAAAATTAGCAAAATGATGTTGATGATGATGATGTTGATGCACCAAATGGGAGATGGAAATGCCTTTATCAAACATAAAACTCACATGACTGATCAGGAGTTACCTTTGTTTCGACTCCAGATAGCATGAAACATGTCCAATACCAGATGACATGAAAGAATAATTACAACTTTCCCATTTGAAAACACTTTCTGAAGACTTCTCTTCATTTTTCTTTCGTAGATTGCCACAGTTTTGTTTGTTCCTTCTTCCTCATGGTTGTTAGCCAATAGAATGTAACTAGGTTTGTTTCCAGCTTCTTCTACTCTGTTATCCCTGCATAATGTAGCCTACAGCGCCACCTTCGGACGTCATTACACAGCCTAGTTATTGCCTGTGCAAGCCAAAGTCTGCTTATACCACAGAACTCCTTTGTTGAGCAAAAACTGTTCAAAAAACACATCAATGAGTCACACTGCTGAACTGGCAAATTACACTTTTCCTTCAATACCATGAACATGGGCGCTGTACTTCATCCCACATGCAAGCACATTCTCCTGCTGCAGTAAGTACTGGGGAAAGAGCCAAGGCTAATAGTCCCCAAAAATGTGTTTTAGTATGTGAACCTATCTGAGTAATGTTTGTTATTTACAACAATATTAAGCTGTTTAAGCAGATTATTTAGCCTTTTATATAAAATGTATTTGTGACCCACTTATTATTATAACACATATCCCCCAATTGAATCAACCTAAACAATACATACTTAATGGTATGAAGAACAAAAGTTAACTTAACTATTAGTGTTTCTTGTAAAGGTGATATTTGCACTCTGAGATACTGAAACTTTTATTGTAGTGTTATCATAAAAATAACTTACCAGTGCAGTCCAGCTGAATAAATGCTAAATCTTTGTCTAACAACTTTAGATGCAGAATTCGAATCAGCAGATCCAGCTAATTAGTTCTCATTAAAATATTGTTAAAAAACACACATAGCATTTCCACCTAAAAAACAGCGCACACCACACTCACCTCTGCACCCTGTACAGTCAGCGTAAACCTCGCCCATCTTCCCGTTAGGTCTCCCATTTTGAACGAAGCTGCCTCTTGGGTCCCACCTCTGGTTTCTGGGTCGGTGTAGTACAACACAACTCTCTGAGAGCCATCCTCCACTTCTGACAACGCTATACCCAACTGTACAATCTGAAGAACACAATCAAGAGATGTAAAAAAAAAAAAAAAAAAAAACTTTTCTTTTAACCCTTTGGCAGAAAGGAAACAAGCGGGATATGATTTGAAAGAGGTGTCTCACTTTCTGATAAGCATCCGTGATGGCGAACAGCACACCGCCTCGCCGTGTGGTTGGTTTAGCCGTGACCGTGATGGCGAAGTCATGATAGAATGGATCGGGGATGAACGACTTTGTGAGGCGTCCGACGTTGGCGTCCGGGCCGAAGCTGTAAGCGGGGTAACCCTCGAATCCCGTAACAAAGGAGACGGATGGAGGAAGAGGAACGCCGATCAACTCCGTCAGGTCCAAAGCCCCCTGAGAACCAGCGTCTGCAGAAAACAAACACAGAGGTGGAAACCATGTTATTGGAAGGGAAAAGAAAATATATCTCTGATCCAACAGAGTGAATCCGAGTTCATCATTGGCCTTCTGACACATTCAGCCCAGTAAAAATAAATTGGCCTGAAAAAGTCAAACAAAGAGTTACAAGAAAACTGACTGCTGCCATATGGAAGCAGCGTGGAGTCAAGGGTGAAATCGGTGCGGAAGTTGGAGTTTCATGCATTTGTTGTCCATTAGTACTAGAAGTTTCTTATGTCAGTCACGGTAACTAGTGTAATACTGATGTATGACGAATCCTGTTTGTCTGAGAGCACCTGTAGCCAGATCTCTCCTTCAGCCATGTCAAGATAAGTGAAAATGCTAAAAGATGAACTGTCCCTCTGGCACTATTATTCAGAACACACTATGGCACTTCCTTCTACTGTATTGTGTAGAGGTCAGAGAAAGAGGGTCTTTAAGAGGCTAAGTTTACTATACATCAGTTGGTTTTAAGTATGATGATTAGGTAAAAATTTACTGGAAAAAAAATACAAAAATGTAAAATTAGAGATGCAAAGTTTAAACTAAATTTCTTAAGTGGTAATAGGTAATCTGTACAATCAGTAATCGATTAATCGATCACAAAAAATGACAGAAGACAAGCTCTGACCAGTAGGCATTAAGCGTCACAGAAGACTTCCTCATGGTGGCCCTTTGCTAGCTAAACTCCCACAATGCTCTCTGCTTGCCAACATGGAACTGCCAGTAGTATGACTGACTTGGGTCGATACAGTATCAGACAGTAATAAGCTCCACCTGGTGGCACAACCTGGCACTACAACTAATATGCAATACATTTTCTGCCCTTTGTCTTCTCCCTTATTGGTTAATATGTTATTGACCAGTTAAATTACTAACAGCATTTGATCAAAAATAATAAAGCCCTTAAAGGTAGTGATTGTTTTTGCTTTTACATTTTACATCTTCCTTTGAAAATTTGTTCTCAGTTAAAATACCAAAAAACTATGCCTGTACGATTATGGACAAAATGATAATCACAATTATTTTCATCAATGGGAAGATCAATAGATGGATTATAATGATTGTTAAATTAATTTAAAGAGATAAAATACTGTTATTGCACTTTATTTTGCAGTGCATCTTCTATGAAACTGTACGCAAAACACAGACCTTGCTGGACATCTACTTATCAATATACACTCAAATTTACAGATGGAACATGAACGCCACTCTCAGTTGGTTCAGCACAGAGAAGCCTGTAGTATGCCCATTCAAGTCTTGCAGCAACTCAGGTGTGTGACCAAAACCTTCCATGAAAAGAGTGAAATAAGGAGTTTTATTGTCAGATTCACCCAAGCTGAAAGCAGCTGGTTTTATCTGCATGGGCACATATTGGAGTCGATCATGTTCATTCAATTGTGGGCAGTTGAAATTGTGATTGTGATTAATAAAACTAAACTCAATTATTCTGTAGTCTCACTGAAATCAAGATCAATTTTGCACAGAGGAAACCCTGTAAAGAAATTACTGAACATATATACGAGATCACAACGATGAAAACTATTTACTCTAAACAACCAAAACACAGTCACATTAAGTGAAACATTTACCAAACTTATTATGTAATGAAGCTGTAAAAAGTAGTTCCAGACAGAATAATGAAGCTGCCATGTGCAGTGTGCTGTGTGCTCTGGGTTTGATGGGTACTTGAAGGTGACAGCGTACACAGTTCATAGAGAGCCGGGGGCCAGTGGTAGCCTATGGCTCATTTTTGCTCTTGGACCCCCTAGTGAGTTAATCCAGTTTTGGGTCAGGATAGAAAGGTCGCTCCAGATATTAAAGCATTCCACAGCCCAGACAGTGTAGGTGTTACGCTCATCTTATGTCATCTCTTAATTACCTACTACACCGAAAAGATGAATTTCTAAATGTTGCAGAGAAATACTTTTAAATATGCAAGACATTTCTGCAACCATGAAAGTCAATATTTGACGCCAGGTAAGTTCCTTCACGCATCTTCTCTATGGACACTTAAAAGACGGCGTGTTCCTGATCTCCTTGCTTCTGTCTTTAGGCAAGTTTGACAACATGTCAGAAACTCCCCATAAAGTTTGCCAAGAGAAGGAGCTTCCATCTGTCTTATTGTCTTATGCCCCTGCTCATGTCATCATATTCTGTAAACTCACCATTACTGCGTCCACGGCTGAACGCACAATTGCTTGTCAGTCACACACAAGTTCTGCGTGCCAAGAATGTGTGTGCAGCTTGCTTTGCGAATGCCCACAACCTCTTTCTCACTACTTTTGTCGCACGCAGCAGCTCGTGCACGCACACAGTCTCGTCCACACCTGGTTCTCTTTAGCGGGACGACCCCTGGAACAATCGTCTGTTCTTTCGGGGGGCGTACGGGCAGCGGGGTATAGAGGCTGGGCATCTGGAAGGCATTAGGCTCGACTAATACACGCATGCTGTGCAGTGGCAGCTCCTGTAAATTAGACTTACCGCGTGGCGTGTGTGTGTCTGTGTGCGAAAGAGCGACAAAGGCGGGAAAAAAAAGAAAAAAGAGTGAGAGTGCAAACATTAAGACAAGTACAGTGTGGGTATAGTTGTGTGTGTGTGGCCAGTAAGCCTCCCCACAGGATGAGAGGCACACTCCTTCCCCCATGCATTAATTGGATTGAAGCCCCTACAGACTGTGGCAATTAAAAAACAACAATGAAGTGCAACCCACACCGTTCTGCTGTGTAGCCGCCACTGCAGCCGAATACTGTAATTTCCCAGCACTGCTTCTGCTGACACTGGAATAGAAAAGTTGTGTGGCTCCACAGACGACTAAATCGGAAAACAACGTGTCCTGAATTCAAATAATTCCAACAAAAGATCCCGAAGTACACTGATATATCAAAATACCTTTTAAAATGTTCCAGAACTTTGAGGAAATAGTTCTATAGTAGCCAGAATTTCGCACAAGTAGAGCCAAAATCTGGATGAGCCTGATTAAGCAGCTGTTTATCTGTAAAATACTCCAGCATTACACTCTTTGGACGATGTCAGGAAAATTAAACGTGCAATAAACAACGAAAAGCATGTTCACTGCTAAAGTAGAGTTGTTTAATTTCATTTCTTCCCAGAGGAATTTAATAAGAAGTAGGTCTGTGGTTTAGGCACTAATTACTGAGCTGATAGAGTGAAATCTAAGAAAGCTAAAACAAGTGTTAGGAGATATTTTCCATGTACTCTTTGACTCCAATTGCAAATTCTGGAATCAGAATTTGATGACTGGCCTGTTGGCTGCCTCGCCTCTAGACGCGAACTTCACTCTATATCTTCTCTGTGTTGTCAGTGGTTGAGTCTTGCCAAAGGGGGTCTTGCCAAAATTCCCACAGCTCAGCCTGTCATGTTGCCCGAGTGTGACTTCACTGCAGATGTTCCTCCAGTGGGTCAGAGACTTAACAGCTGGATGCATCACCAAGGAGACGCAGATACATTCCCTTGCGTTCGCTCTGATTCTCATGATTCAACAGGAACCAAAGGACCGGCGTCCGTCCGGTGTCACGCAACATCCCTTATCGGCAAACGGATCATGTCGAAGGAATCTGGCTTTATTGCTGACTTAACACTGAATACTAAAAGTAGAGCAGTGAAAACATCCCAGGGTAAGGAAGATGTCAGCTGTGAGAAACCCACGAGCGATTCCGTTCAGGGTGTAACTTCGCAAGAGTAATCGGCTTTGGCCCAGTCTGAGCACCACCTGCACTGGAACAGGGGAAGCCTCCGGAGTGTCTGTCCTCTAGCTAGCGCTCAAAATAATAACTTCAAGGTGTATAAAAGAAGACGACGATGCTGCCGTGTGATGAAGTCTTGGAGTCACTGAGGAATAACACTGGCTTTAGCAAGGTGAACTCCCTTTTCATGGGAAAAAGAGAGTTCATGTTGGACCACTGATGCTAAAAATGAAAGGATGAGGATTTTAGTGCAACGCATGGTGACAATATATCTCATTTCCCAGGATACTGTATGCTCACGATGCACCTAGACAACTGGATTTAATGTAAACGAAGAGACAGAAAAACCACCATGTTGCTATGTAGCCTCAGGAAATATGTCTGTATGTATGACATAAAGGAAGCCAGACTGAGGAAAAGCATGAATTACAACACTCCAAGGTAGCCGTACATTATAAAACTACTATCCTTACGTAAGAAAATGACCATGAGAGAAAATATGTTCTGTACACTGTAGATGTTTGAGGACGTGTCTCTTTGTTCGGTGTGTTTATAGCGTTTGCGTGCCAGCTTTCTGTCCAAACGAGGAACAGTAGATTCAAACACTGGCGTCTCCACAGGGCTGTGTTTGGAGTGTGTTTCTAACAGGGGGAAATGCAGACAGACACAGTAGAAACCGCTGTAACTTAGTCTTATGTAACCTGAAAGACACGAGGACTGCCATTTAACAGACACTACAGTACATGCGATCCAGCAGGTGATTTAAAGTTTAGTGGTACATAAGAAACTTTGGGCTATTGTGATGTTTTTAACATATTATGGCAAATAAGGCTGCAGGATATTGGAAAAAAATGGCACTGCAATGTACACCGAACAGCCACAACACTATGACCACTGACAAGTGAAGTGAATAACATTGATCATATTGGTACTATGTGGTGTTCTGCTGGAAAACCTTGGATTTTAACATCCGTGTTGAGACTTAGACACCCAAATAAACATTGTCCCAGAACAAGCACACTCCCTCATGCAAATGGAAATCCCAAATGTCTCTGGTCTACCCCCGCAGGAAAATGCACCCCACCACATGGCAACATCATCAAACAATCAGGAACATCTTGAGGAACGTGACAATGGCCCAAGATGTTGGTTTGACCTCCAAACTTCCTAGAGCCCATTCTGATCAAGCATCAACAGGATGCAGTGGAACAAGTTGGATTGACAGAGACCCCACTGCACAAGCCAGAGTACCCAAAGGATCCACTGCCAACGTCCTGGTTCCAGACCCCATAGGACACCCTGAGAGGTCCTCTTGTCCATGCCCAATGGTTCAGAGCATGTTTGACCACATAAGGGAGACAAATACAATATTAGGCAGGTGGTCATAATGTTATACCTGATTGGTGTATATTGCAAAATGAAAAAATACAGGAATTTTTCCCAGATTGCATTAATAACTATTTGGAGTGGAGTGATTTTGATGGGAAGTGTATCAGCATCAAGAGTAAAATCTAAAAAAAAGCTTGAAAAAAAAAAGCTGTTTCTCATATGGTTTAATACTTGCAAATGCATCCATGCTTTGGATGTCCTTCAGATCTGACTTTGCATTCGTCATACAGAACTTTGTTGTGCTGATTTAAACAGTCAAACAACTTAGGTGCAAATGCAAAGTACCTGCTTTTTGACAACATCATCCTTTTGGTAGCAGAAATACTTGCATTTAACTGACGCTACACTTCTTTTTGCAACTAAATCTCCCCTTTTAGTGTTTCTCTCCCGTTAGTCGCTCATTCTGCTGAACACATGTGGAACCTGCAGGTCAACAAACACTGTGTCTTGGCAATAACATCGAAACAAACAACTCTGTATATCCAAGAACCCTTAAATTGGAGTAAATTTCTTGCTGATTAGTCATGGAAAACAATTACCAGGCAAGTTTTCTTTTTCTATCAAGCAACAAAAAGAGTGTAATGTGTTTGCCTTTACTTCATATTGCACTTCCTACGATCTGACCGTTGCAGACTGCTGTATAGTCACAGCCTTGTCACATTATAATAACCCCCTCTTCAGACAAAATACACTTCTCAGTCGCAGGTCTGATGGGTATGTACCTCGTACTGGATATAAAACCTGTGTGTTTTCCTTGGACTTGGAAAGAAATGGGGATCATAATAAGCTGGAGATGATGGATACATTATTTGGACAAGCCTAAATGGTGCCGGCCAAAGTCGCTCAGCTGTCAGTCAGAGCACAGAGGTTCGTAATGAGATGTCACGTCTGATGAAGGGCTCTGGAATCTAATCAAACCATGAAATCATCACAGATACTATGATAGGAATATGCAGCTTTTCCTACCAGTGCATACCCATATGAACATATACACTCACTACACGTATTCACATCAGCACAAACACTCCGAAAGTGTTTAGAGATGCAAAACCTGGTCACACCACGTCTTACAAAATGCCATTTCCCAGGCCACATTTTTTCTGTGGAATCATTTAAAACATCTCAAATCTATCTATTCCCAGACATCTTTTAGCAAGACTGACTTCAACTATGACCGAATGTGATGAGTCAGACTGAAAGGCTCAGTTAATCATGACAAAAGTCAGATTTCAAAAGACATAATGAACGAAAATAAACCCAGACAACTAACGGTTCAGAAACACTGAGCTAGCAGTATGATTCTGATCATTTATTGGGATAAAACGTTACTTCAGCCAGCAGATTTCGAAATACTGAATGTCTGAGTTGCATCTGAATGAAGGATGCAGCTGCTAACAATTGTATTACCAAGCAACAACAACCTGTTTGACAAAAACACGAAGCCAATAAGTTATTTATGCAAATGCTGATTAATGGCTGCTTAGATGGTAGGGAATCGATTATATGTATGGCTTGGAAAATATTAGTAGTATTGTTAAAGTTAATAAGAGGAAGCAGTACATCTGTTAAAGTAAGAGGCTTAAAGCAGATAACCCGATCTGTGTGATGGCACACATGTTAAACAAACAAGAACTCCCCTTCTGTTCTGTTCCATTCTACCTCCGCAGACTAATTCTTTTTCAAATAAAGGGCCTCCTGACTTTCCTTCAGGTAGACAAAACAAGACACCTCTTAAACTCTTTCATGCCAAAGGCTCCCGGCGTTTGATTGACAGAGCAGAAGTGATGTCAGCCGCGTGTTGTTGTGAGAAGCAGGAAGTTCTGGGTAAATTGCTAAAGACCACACAGCCCGTGTATTTAACTAGTGAGTGTATACATGCACGTGTGAGACCAGGTGAGGCTGCAGGCCCCCCCGGTTAGTACAAAGCTGCTCTGTTAGCGCCGAGCTAAAGTGCCATGTCTGCGCCGTTATTAGTTAAAAGCACAGCGATGAATGGA
Organism: Chromis chromis; assembly: GCA_900302755.1. NCBI lineage: Eukaryota > Metazoa > Chordata > Actinopteri > Pomacentridae > Chromis > Chromis chromis. The sequence goes on from OMNN01096238.1 coordinate 38,456, forward strand.
TCTTGTTGAGGGTGTTGCAGAAACAAAAAGCACTTTTCTCTGTTGTCTGGATGTTTGAGAGGAAAGGTTAAGCTGCAAAAAGAAACAGACCCCCATGTGCTCCAGTAGTTGTGTTTGATACAGCACACTTTGCTTACAATAACACATTTAAAAAATGATTCGTACCTCCTAGAAAGATGACAAATCCTACCTCGAATGCCAGTAATTCTAATTTTCACCCTCAAATGATTTATTTTTCCAATCTTTCCAAACTCCCTTGATTCATACAGAGTAGCAACTATATCTTAAAATCCACTTTTAGAAGTGAGGAAGCAAAAAACAAACAAACATGACAAACAAACCCAAAGAATGACAGAATGTGATAACAAGATCATGGGAATAAGGCAAAACATTAGATTCATATATCTGAATGAAGTAACACCTGCCTATGTGACCCTCCTGCATGTTGGGAACATGATGCTCACATAAGAGGCCGATAAGCACAAAAACAGACAATCTAATACAAAAAGAATGTTTTATAGTCAGCAAGCTACCAGATTTGTTCAATGTGATGCAGCTTTTCTGTGGGGTTTCATCCAAAACAGGCAGCTTGTGGTTGATATTGCATCCATTTATTGATCCCAGAGGGAGAACAGATTGCATGGTGTTGCAAGCACCTTGCAGCAGCAAGCGAATCATATGAGCCACACATGGAGACAAGGCTCTGAAGGTTGTGATTTGTATGGGAAAATGTCTCCTACTGGGTAAAGGCTGGATGCACCCAAATAATGGGGGAGGGGGTCAAGCTGCAATTTACATCACTGCCTGTCTAGAGCAGACCTTAGAGATACAAAACATCATCACTTGGTTATTTTATCACATTATTTGTGTGAGATTTAGATTTTGAGATATCGCAATAGGAGAATGGGGCTGATAAATAACCCGATAACATAATGAAAATGGCAAAGAGGCATCAAAGTTCACTGATTTCAAGTGGTATTTAGGCAACAGCTTAGGAGCAGTTTTAATTTGTCCAGGTTTTGGGATACAGCATGTCTGCATCTGCCTCCACTCCTCTACAATATAGTTGAAGGGAATTTCAGTTGTGATGCACTGAAAAAACTCACATTTTCAGGATCAGTGACCTGTATTTGTTGTATTTTAGCTGCACCGACACTTCAAGTATAAATCAAAAACTAGGACAGCAGCAGAGCACGGTAAATGCACCCTAGATAGAAGCACAGCTACAATGGAGTCCTTCATATGCTCAGGAATGCAAACAGATATCTGGAGCTGCAATGTGGGGTTTCCGAAGTGGGACGTTACCTTGTGCAGCTTTTAATGTACAGCAGAAGCATAAGAGGAGTTTGTTCTCAGTTTGGTTAAAACCCAAAGACGTCAGGATGGTCAGTAAGCGAACTTTATATAAAGAGATGTTGGGAGGTTTCTTGGAAGTAATCTCTTGAAAACCTTTGCGAAAGACATGAGATCCTAACACACGGTGTATTAAAAATTTACAATGTTGAAAGTTTTTTTTTCCTGATGAGCTATGACGAACAGTTGGCTCTACAATTTCCCAAAGAAGAGGGACATTTTCCACAATAAAGCCAACATGAGTTCATTCTCTAATAGCCCTGCAACAGGACATCAACAGCACAGCTGATTGTCCCATAAACTGCAAACAGCTTTTACAGCCATTTAAATTTCAGCAGCTTGTAAGATGAACCAGATGGTTTACGGGAATCTGGATAAATCCTGGTATCCACACTGGTAGTTTCATACATATTTGAATGAATCTCTACCCCCTCATTTCGTTTATTAAGCCATCAACAGACTCCATTTGACCATTCTTATCAGGCCAGTGGCAGTAAAGAAAACATGCAGGACTAATTAAGTGGAGCCAGACGGGTCATGAGAATGTTTTTTCTGCTCAAACCTTTGGAAACTTCGAAAATGACAGAATTGTTTTTAAATCTATGTTTCACAAGAGTCTTGTTTCCATTGTTGCATGCCACATTTATCAGTTCACTCTGAGTAGGTGTGCTCCACTCCCAATGCAGCTGCTGGGAACATGAGCCACAGCAACGGTGCAAACTGCTGAAGAAAGAACAATCCTGCCAATGTGAATTTGCAGTTACCCGCAACATCATCACCAATCACATCCAAATTCTGTGTGCTGCAACAAATCAGTTTTCCTTGACACAGCGTTCTCGGCTCAACAGCATCGCTCGACTAAGTCAAACAAAGCTTTGTTGATGTCCCCAGTTAACCCCGTTATAGATGTCTGGGTACCACTGTATAAAGAAAAGGTCTACTTCAGCATTGCACTGTGGGTCTGGTTATTCAGTTATGAGCTATCAGTTGCCATCCATGGGTGGAAAGAAAAATGCAATTAGCTCATCGGGTAAAGGGAAACGAATCCTGAGCATTAAATGTTGTGGGGGAAATTCCACGGTAGCCAAACTTTACATGATCCCGCAGAGAGGAAATGATAAGTTGGATGTGGAGCTCATGTTAAGTGGCTTTGGTCGCAGACTGAGTAATACAGATCTTTGTGGTTAGCGGCGTCCAAACTCAAGGTTTCAGAAGACTGAAAACAAGATATTTCATTGACCTCAAGTTTATCACGTAAACTTTACTAGAGGACCAACAGATATGTATTTTTTGCTACTGTAATAGGTTTATATGTGTAGTGACGATGACAATACTGTGGTTTTCTTGTCTATGCATGTATTCAAGTGGGTAAAGAAAGTCAAACTGTGCAGATAGGCCAACTCTTTTGAATGCGCTCAACTTGTCACAATTTGTCAAATGAAATATAATTTAAATGAAGTAGAAACAGCAGCTGTGGCCCAAACAGACACACCTCTTCGTGTTGCTATTGAACAAGTGAAACATATTCAGCTCCAAATATGTCAATTTCTGATCCAAGAAATGACTTGCTGTACCCACCGCAGCTTAATGAGGTAGTGCGCACTGTCTCATCCGTATTGATGCCAGCTGTAGTGTTGAAACCACCAACAAAAACCCCCACATGTGAGGAGATGGGATTCATTATTGCGGCGGTTGTGTGCCATGTTGCAGACTCGTGTTTGCCTGTAATTTTTATGGACAGAAACGCTGAAGTAGTTGAAGAGCCTCCAGTTTGGTGACCTCAGCAGTGTATATGCTTTTCTAGCGAGTGCTTTGTTGCCCTTCAGTCTGCACTAGATGAAGTGGCTGAGTTCATAAAAGATTGGATTGGCTGCTGAAAGTTGGTGAGAGCTGGTGCCAAAATCTAAAGCGCTTCTCAGACATGGGATATGGAACACTGCTGGCTTCACTATTCTATTAAAGTGCATGGCATTCTGTCATTCACACCTAGGTCACTTTACCATTAATGTTCTTCACGACTTAATTCAGACATACCTACAACAGGGCTGGGAAAAGCTACGGTACACATACGATATTTATCATTTACATGGGATTAGACAATACATTAAGTGATGTGTAATGCATAATACGGACATTATACACAAAAGACTGGATCTAATCTAATAGCAGCTTATTAGACGAGTATATTTATGCTTTCCTACACATTGAAAAGTCTGTCCATGTGTCATGATAATCTAATTACTGCTTTACTGACAGCTTAAGTATGAATTGCTGTTAGATGCTGACCAACCCTGTCTCCATGTCAGGGACTGTTTTTATGATTATAACTAACAAAGTTACTGCTGTTGCTTTGTGTGTAACTCTTGTTTTGAAGACGCTCATATGGATCCTGCGCCTGTTAGATATTTAACAAACTCAGAGGAAAGACTCTGAAAAACATCTGGAAGCAACAAATCTACCATGACTACAACTCTGCAAACCAGATTCATTCTGTCTCCATGTTGGGAATAATTTACAGTTTACTGATTAATAAAGTTACTGCTGTTGCTTTTTGTGTAAAAAAAACGTGCAACTCTCTCATTTTGGAGATGCTCATATGGATCCCGCAGCCGTCTGGTGCCGCACATAGTTAATACTCAGAGGAAAGACTTCTAAAAACAACTGGAAGCAACAAACTAAACTGTGACCGTGGGTGATGGCTTACATGTCGAATGTGAAGTGAAAGAGATGCTTATGTGGATTCAGCTGCTATCTGATGCTGCAGGTATTTAATAAAACCAGAGGAAAGACTATCTGTGATGTTTTGGGACGAATATTGGTGCTGAAATGTGAAAAAAGCCTTTCCTTAATCCCTTCACGCAAGTACTAGTAGTAGTAGAAGGACTGTTTCTTGTGCGTGTCTATCTGTTAATGTGACAGGGGGCAGTTCAGACTTGTACCTTGTTAAACCTGATATGGAAATGTTACTAGGTCCAAACTATTGCTGTTGCTTCTTTTACAGAAAAGTGACCAGAGTGCGCATTCAGACATGAAGCCGACATTGCAATCAGATTAACAGAAAGGATTGCATGTCTGAAAGGGGCTTAAGTTGCTCAAGAGTTTTTTTCACAAGTGACTACAACAGGTGCACTGTCCGCGGTGATGCAGGTGTTTAAAGGGTATAACTGTGACGGTAAGGAATGAAGATGAAGTTCTCAGTTTACCAGTCAATTTACCAAACCCTCACCTACCAGTTATACTGTGATCAAACAATAGATAACTGACTCAAGTGGCTAAAATTTAAAAAAACAAAAGGAGCCAGCTAAAGTGGTTCAAGCATCTGATCAGAATGACTCCTGATAGTTTTCCTATAAAGGGAAACTGGACACGTCCAAGTTCACAGGGCAGAGTCAGAACACAATGGGGGTAATTGTATATGCCATCTGGCCTGGAAATACCTTGGGATCCCTCAAGAAGAGCCGAAAGACATGCCTGGGGAGAAGGACATCGGGGTAATTTGGGTAACTCTCACTGTTAAGCAGGGGCAAAGCATGCTGGATATGCGATTACTAAAGTAGGATTAAGGAATTAGTGACTAAGTTGGTATTGCTGACTTCTTTCTGATGGCTGCTGGTGATGGATTTAAGGATTCAGCCACTATTTGGAGAGTTCAGAGTTCTCTGCACTATGCTCTTAAGGCTCAATTTGCCACTATTCGTGTGCTGAGAAGATTTTCTGCCAGTGGCAAAATCCTATACTAAGATTTAATTTTAGATGGGGTAATACAGCAGCCAACGGAGACCATAAAAGATTCAAGCGGCAACGATCGATGTATCACCACACAGAAATCTTGCTTAATGCAGTTTTTTAAAAAAGGTCTCTCATTCTATAGCTCTCTCACACTGCGGTGCACACATGGACACACAACGGGAGCCTTATGTGTGACAGGTAAAGTGAGGTCTGGATCGGGGTAAAAGGGGCTGAGCGGTAAGCCGAGCGCATTCTTGTGTTTCATCCAACATTCGTCTCGGGGAGCAGGGTTTACCGTTTCTCAATGAGGCGGACCAGCGTCTTCTCGGCCGGTGGTCTTTACAGGCTACCGTCCACTTAATATATGATAATGTATACAGTGGAAAGCCCTTTCACAAATCCGCTGACGTTGGGTGCAAATCTGCTCTTTGATCAACTTTCTCTCCTGTGAAATGTTTGCGTGAATGCCAACAGGGCATAGTAATGTATTAAATATGCACACAGCACAAAAATGTCTGACTTTTAGGATGTAATATAGGATTTGAAGGTACATTTTTCATTTTGTGTCCCTAAGGTAGCTGTAATTTCACATCTTAACCATTTTTCATCCATGAAAACCAGTAGAAGTTCTGCTGCAGACTGATGCTAAAGCGGAGTTTAGTGGCAACACTGCTGTAGGTTTCACAAGGGGTTAAAGGTCTCAGTGGGACTCCAGTAGACCGTGGAAAAGGGAGCATATAATGACTTCCTAATGAAAATAGTGTAATTGTAGCAACCAAGAGAAGAAGCAGGTCAGGGCAGACTAAGCTTGTAGTGTCATGATTTATGTCGTGTTTTTATTCTTTTAAAATCTTATTTTTAAATGTCTTTGGTGCAGACTTGGCAGCATCCTACTTGTCATTACCTTCATGCTCTTTCCACGCCATGTTACACTCAAAGAACTGCTTCTACTAGGAAGTTAAATTAGGCAGCATGATAGTGTGAAATCTTTTTTTCCCCTCAGAGTCTGGGTTAGTGACTCAAAGCTCTGGAGTGTGCCCATATAAGCCAAGAGACTGGACAGAGCCGGGTCACTGATAAGGGTCTTTTTGCTCCATGACCGTACATGCTGGCAGGTCTGAAGCTGAGGAGAGCCAGAGGCCAAATAGTTTAGTCGGTTAGTTTAGTGGTGCCAAGTACTCCTCCTGTCTGTCTCACTCGAAACAAACTTGCGGACACTGCCGCCAGCTCCCTGCTCCTTCAGAATGCTTATCTTCCATCTCGATATGTGGTACCGACTTGGCAGCGTCAGCAAGAAGAACAGTATCACCTTTGTAAAGTGAAATATTTGATGTCGTTTTTCTTAATTATTAACTTAAAGCCCCCTGAGGTCACTTTTTAGTAGAATATTAGAGTTGCATAAAGCTTTGAGGAGCTTGTTTTTAGTTATTTACAAGAACAAGAGTTGAAATTCAATGGAAAAAATGCATTTCTTACTGTTTAAATGTGCAGGTAAATACAAATCTGCACTGCTGCAGTATAACTGAAACCTAGACCTGTGCACAAGTCATGCCTCTAAATATGCTTAGTCAGCTTTCAGAATACAGACCAGGCAACATTTCAGTACCATTCACTAGAGTCACATTCACTACATACTTGTCTGATTAAACATGCCAAAAACAGCGATGAGAGGAGTCGTGTTCGAAAAAGTCATTGTGCCAAATTTCGAGTTTGCTTATTCAAGAAAACCTCAAGAACATGAAAAATCCCCAATAGGTGGAGTGATATATTGCAGTTTGCACAAGAATAGCAGCAGAGAAATTCCCTAAAATATAAAAACTGATCACAATATTATGATTTAAATAACACGGGAGGACAAAATAGAAGGGAACCCAGTCACACTTCTACTCAATTATAGGACATTAAAGTGGAAAACAGGGGTCTGACTCTAAAACAATAGACTCTTGTGTTTTAATTCCTGGTGATTGAAGTCTTTGCTTTACCAGTGTCATTTGAATCTGTGAAGATCAACTTTTGCTAGTGTCCAAAACTTCTTGACATTCTCTTACTCTCCCTTCAAGTTAATTAAAGCAGCTACAGTGTGATGTTAAAAGCGGATGTCTACAGGGTTCAGATGTCATGGGGCTCCGTGTAAACGGCACGTTGTTTCGGCTTACCCCAAGCTGTGTTTAACCAGCTGTAGAAACTGCTCTCTGACCAAAGTGTCAGGAGGATGATGGGCTAGCTAAAAAAACATGGCCCATTTTTGGCAGCTTGCCGCCACAATGTCCAGTCCTCAGTGCAGGACCTGTGGAGAGACGCTGTAAAGTCTCTTTCTAACTTCATCATGAGAAAGGTAGGAAGGATGATGAATTGGTGATTTCTCAATTGAAATGAGTGATGAATGAGCATCGGGGTGGAAGAGAGAGAAGAGGAGGGAATAAGAATGAGGGAAGGCAATAATGTGAATGAATAAATTGGAGACAATCAATCATGAGTTAAAAGAAGCTACATAGAAAAAGGTATAAAGGTTCTTTCCAACTTAATCAGCTAAAGAGTGGAACCTTTTGACATGGCTGGTCATGGCTCCTGTCAGGAAGAAGAAAGTGGAGACAATGAATGGAAAAATGCTCACTGGTTAGGCAAGAAAGAAAGTGATTCAGATGGACAACTTATAAACTCAGCAAATGTGCCGAGGTGGAAGTGAAGGATCGACATCTGCGGCGGCCCGGTGACCTTTTCATCTTCGTCCATATCAGCTCCCCAAGCCATAAAGAAATCCCCTTAGATCTCTTTTCCTTACTTTTCCAGCGGTGAGCGCCAAGGCCTTTAGCAGTCAGGCGAAGGTTTGGCATGTTTGTATTCATCACATAGGAGATACTCGTGTAGCTTATCCAAACTGTTCCTGCGGAGGACGGGTGGAAGGGGGGAGGTCTGAGTGATACCATCTGCTTTGGCTCCGCTGTGCGAGTTGTTCGCTGCAGTTTGAAGAAACGGGCCTCGGGCCAATCTACTCGCAGCCCAGTCCATTCATTGAGTTAAATGTGGCTGCATCCAACAGCGCCAGTTGACTGTCACTGTTTTAAGAGTCTTGACCGGCATGGTTGACCCAGATGAGTACAACCTGAATGACCTGAGTGCAAAGTACTTATTTCAAGTATAAAATTACTCATATTTAGTAGATATATTCACTCTATTCATAGATCATAAAACAGACACTTTCACTAAGTAGTGCTCATAAAATCTTCTTGTGAGTCATACAAATGAGAGCGAAAGAAGATATTGAGTTTGCTGGGAACATCTGAAAAGTATATATACGTCTAGCAAATATGTTGATGCAGTATACTATGAAAATTACCTGCCAAGATGCTAAGAGAACGCAACTTGTCAGAGTAAATAAGCAACTGTAGAGGACGGATATGAACAAACCACAAATCTTTGGTATGAGGCTGTATATTTGTCGACTAGGCCCCTTAGATCCAGTTAAGGAATCCTTAGGGCTCCAGGTTACACAGATATTCAGTGTATTATATTAAGTTTTCCCCCAAAGAATAATTTTCCCAAAGAATAATTTTTCAAGTCTGGCGTAAAAGGTCTGCCCGGAGCCTCGGCATCATGCAACACCTTGAGGATGAACTGGGGCACCCACTGAGCCAGGCCTTATCGCTCAGTGCTCTGCCTCCCTAATGCTCTTGTGGCTTACTATAAACCCAGTGTTGAGTTATAAAGCCCTTGTGATTTCAACCTTAACTTACTCTGACCGCTTTCTGTTCGGTTTTTGGAAATCCTCCCACCCACAGCTCCAGTGCAAAGGTTTTACTTTGTCTTCTCTGAGGCCGAGTGAGGAACTGTTGATGTTATAGGCCTGTAAAGCTTACTGGGTTTTTGTGTGTGAGATCAGGCGATGCTGTTAACTCTCTGAACTCCAAACCGGCTAGTGGGTTTAAAAGGCATGTTATCTATTTGTTTTCTAAATTGAAACTGTGAACAGTCATTGAAGCATTTAACCATACTGTATAAGTAAAACTGCATTTAAAATTGTAATATTTCACCAAAATCCCTGTATTCTACATGTCTCGTTTAAAAAATATACAAAAATAAACCATTTGCACCAAGTAGAGTCTATAAGAAACTTAAAGTCACGAGTGACTCAGCAACCAATAGTCACATGACGAAACTTCACTCGGCTGAACTGCAGGCTGTGCATATGCAAAGCAGATAGGAGGCAAGTATGAAAACAAATTAGAGCGATTTAGAGCAAAATAAAACATACTAAAGCAATAAAATAGGTGTAGCACGGCTGAAAAATGTAATAAAAAGAGCAAGTAGTCCGTATATTGTTGGAAGATACATACAGCATGGTGATGTCTATGTATATCATAGAACTGAAGTGCATTAATAGTGTGAAAAATGCCTAGTTTTGGTAAAAGTAGTAAAATATCTATAGTATATCGAGTCACACACATCTGTTTTCTAGTATTGGTCACACCTGAAAAATGGCTTAATGACTTTGCTATACTACCTATAAGACATTTTTGAGTTCTATGTACCTCCAGCTATTGCTGAACTTCTTCCCTTGAGGTACAGGACTTTATATTGCAATGAAAAATGAGCCAACAGTGAGTAAAAATGTAACTGGAGCAAGAAAGAAATTGCTTGGGGGTTTAGGGTAAAACTTTATATCAATTGCATTTAGCTACCTCATGATATACGTTGCAATGGCTGCATTAAACACAGCTACGACGAAAACAAAAGTCATGTTGTGCATTTGATTTCTTGGTAAAAAATAAAGAACTCTTAGCTAATGCGACCCAGGCGGATCTTCTTTCCTCTAGTGCACTGTTTTATGAATTATTCGGTTCAGCTACCATCTGATGTCTTCAGAAGTACAGCAAAGAACACCACAGCTATTACTCCTCATCACCAAAGACATTGCCAAAATGGTGCAGCTTACCACTGTGGGCTGAAAAGACCTCGGAGCAAATAACAGTACTGAGATTTTTTTTTTTGCATCCCAACTGTGTTAAAATGCATTGGTTGGTAAATTGGGTCAAAAAGCGGTCCTGGTTCATCCTGGAGAGGAAATGACCCCAATCCTTGACCCCAGTGTCCTACAGCAACCGAGAACACTCAGCAGCTGTTAGCATCATTTGTCAGGTCAAAAGCAGGTCAAGCTCATTGGCTTGTTATTTTAACTTCAAATTCCTCTTGTCTACAGATTGTCTGAGGTGTTGTGGCTAAAGCAACATATGAGCCTTTTCAGGAGTACTCATTTGAAGGTGGACAGACATTATATAAAGAGCTGAATAAGCCTTAATACTCAATTCTAATGTCTGGGCAAATCACTCTGCAGGGAGTGTTGAACTTGGCCTACACCTGCTATGCAAGAAGAGATAGAGAGGAAAAAGGAGATGGGACAATCCGGTCTGAGGAAAAATAGGAAGCAAAGGGCAGATTGAGAAAAAGACACGAAAGAGGGTGTGGAAAGAGATTTACAAATTGCATTAAAGGCAAAAACAAACACCTGGAATGGCACACCTTAAGACCTTGTAAAAGTTTTAATCGGGTGTAGAAGGAATGACTAACAGTCATGTTGTTTATTAGACAACATGTTCCTTTCCTAAGGTCTTGGATTAGTGTGAAGAATCCACAGATTTGAGGTTGTTCATGTAAAGCAGCCACAAAAGAATAACACAAACATCTATGTGTTAGTGTCCCAGCAACCATCATCCCAACAGTGCAGTTACTAACAACGTGTACAGTAACACTCTCGCTCCTTAAGTGCCTCAAAGCCAGAGATGTCTCTGCTCCAGCTGCTGCTCTGCATGACGGAAACACCAGCTCTGTTTTCACAGTCTCGGTTATTAGCTTCCAGCATGTTTTTATTTGCCACATTCGCAGTGTGTCCGTATCACTCCACTGAGACCATCTGTGTCCATTTCCATAATATCAACTTGTCGATGAAAAACTGACAGATCTTGAGGTAATGACATGCATGTTGGCTCAACGGCTGGAAAAAAAATAGAGAAAGTCAGAGCTGTGAGGTCTTTACTTCATCCTTTTTGACACTTTAAGAGCAGAAATGAAACAAAAGGGAAAAACACAGGGTGTACAAAAGCTGCAAATCCTCAGATTTTAACAGATGGAACAAAGAAGTCGTTGGCATCTTATTGATTAATAAGTCCTTAAGACAATAGCAAAGACTGCATGAAAGCAACTGAACCGTATTATTCTGGGTTCAGGCTTTTATTAAATAAGCAGGCCTTACTGGCTGAACCAGACTTGACACTGCTCCTGAATGGAAACTCTGTTATGAGGGTTTCATAACTCTTCTGCATGTGCAAGAAACAATCAGTCATGAAACTGGAAATGAAGCAGTTAGTCTTCGCACACGTCCTTCCAATAATTCAAACATTACATTCCTTTCCTGGACACTTAGACTAACCATAACCACAACTTGCCGATCCCTAATCCTTAAACTAACCTTAAATTAAACCTTAAACAATGTGACTTTTGGGTCCCCACAACATGAATTACGCAAACCCCAACAACCTCTTTCGCCTCTCTCATAATGACCAGTCCTCGATGCTTCCCAGAATGAGCAGTTTGATTTACAGAGCCATTGTTGAAGTAACTTAATCCAGAAGCAAATGTTACGACTCAACCTTGTCCAAAGCTGTGTGTGTGTTTTCTGTGTGAGTTTTTAACGGGGATGTAAAGCTTTCCAGATTTAGAAGTTGGGCCTTTCTCCTCGCTAACAGTCACTCTATACCAGAAAAGATTGCACGTAGCTGTTAGCCTCCATAAAAATCCTCAAGTACCTGCTGGCACTCTGACAGCCTCTTTGATCCTCGACATGTGAACTCAAGTTGGTTTCCTCATGTAGGAGATAAACTGACAAGCATGACAATCTCTGCACACACAAAGTATCCCTAAAAACGAATTAGGATTTGCCCATGGAGTTGAAGTTTCAATCCTTGTGATGTAATTCACCACAAACTTGAAAAGCGACTCAGCTAATGCTTTACATTTTGAGATATTGGAGGATTAAATTGCCATCTTTGTCTTGTTGGTTTTATGATTAGCCGTTGCTCTAAATAATCCTCAGGTGCATTATGGCTCTAATTCAAACAGCCATTTATAAAGTGGTTTCCGTCATGCACTCTATATAAATATACGTTTTCCAAGCAAATTGATTTCAGCCCCTTTGCCTTGTACTGACAAAGCATACAAATTGGTAACAAATGCTGGAAACCCAAAACACCTGTGGGATGAGCAGCCAACATGTACTGCCTTGTACAAAATATTGAATACATAGCGTCTATCTGATTACACATTCCTATTCCAAGATGGTTTGATGTAAACATATTTAGAGTCTTTCCATCTGTTTCTCTACCAGTGTCATGCTCATCTCTAGGGGCTATGAAACTGATTTGAGTCTAAAAGGTTTTGGGTTACTTTAGTGACCATTTAAGTGCATGTAGGGTTTTCGTTTTTAATGAATCTGCTCTTACAAGTCTACTGTCAGTCTTAAACTTTATCATTCAACCAGAGTGAGGACGGCCAATCATTTTGTTCATGGTAAAGGACGATTTATTGTACATCTTTGGCACATCACCAACATCCAACAGAAAGACTAACACGCCTATGACATGCTCTGTCACGCTTTAGAGGCCATTATTGTTGACATTCCTGATTCTGGAGGTCTGTTGCTTTGCCTGCCAATGGACTATGAAACTGTCCATTGAGAAAGTGTTATCACACTTTAAGGCCATCTCGGATCGTTGATTTTCCTCTAAAAACTCATCCATGTATCAACAAGCTGTTGCCACTCCATTGCTTTCTCTAAAATGTTATTATATTGTCCATCTCCATTAGGGCAGTGGTGGTCTAGTGGTTTGTGAAGTGAACTTGTAACCAGTGGGTCACTGGTTCTAGCCCCCGGACTGGCAAGAGGTTGAGGTGGGAAAGTGAGAGCAACCGCTTGTCCCAGTCACCACCACTGTGGGCCCTTGAGCAAGGCCCTTAACCCCTGACTGCTACCCGGGTGCTGCACTGCAGCAGCCCTCTGCTCCTAGTAGGTATAGTTAAGGTTAACTTTTAATAGGATGGGTCAATGCAGAGAAGGAATTTCCCCAAGGGGATCAATAAAGGTTAGATTATTATCATTATTCTCGCCCTAACTGGTTAAGGCAGATGGCTGCCCTCCCTGAGCCTGGTTCTACCCAAGGTTTCTTCCTGTTAAAAGGGAGTTTTTGCTGCTTTCCTCCCAAAGAGCTTTCTCAAAGGGAATCATCTGGATTTGTTGGGTTTCTCTCTATAATATGTCAACATGTTTGATCTGGAAGCTGATTCTTAAGGAGAGTAATGATACAGAAAGCTCCAACCTGCAAGAAGACATGACTGGTTTCTTAGGTTTGTTGAAACCCTGGAAGTTTGAATCCACGTTTTTGAGGTTGTTTCAAGGTGGAAATGCTCAGCCATGGTGTTTATTGCTTATTTTACTCATAATATGTCTTCTAGCTTGTAAAAAAAAAAAAAAAACACACCATCTGGACATGTTACCAGGGTAAACAGAAGGCCTTTAAATTGAGCTTCAAGTATAGGAAAGCAGGCTTGATCTAGTATCAAAGAGAATGAAGTTGGCCTGAGTTGTCAGGTGTAAAATCCTTCCATTAAAAACACGTCTTTAGGAGTGAGATCAGGAAAATAAAAGGAAACTTTTAGAGTTCACTGTTAAAATATACAGTATGTCTTAATATTGCCAGCTGGCCAATAAAACAATAGGCCAAGTAACAGCAACAAAGTCTTGGAGAATTAATGATGCAGCACATGAAGATATTTCGCCTGCATTCAATGTAATAAATCATTGAGTTTTTTCCTCTATAACTCACTCTTTGCTCTTCAAATATCCCATCTTTTTAAGCCACAAGTCATTTGTTTACTTAATGTGTTTCTCATTTTATAATATAAAGTCCTGAAGAGAAACTTAAGCATATGAGGTTTCCTTCTGGTTGCCCACAAATGGCAAGAATAAAGTCCTTACTCACTTTAACTCTGACAGACAAAAGGCGGCTGCTAACTCCTATAATCTCTGGCAACGTCTCTTCTCCACTACACAGGTATTGAGTTCATCTGAACAATATCACCTTACAAACTTATTCTGTTGTGCTCAATGAAGCTGCAAGAATGAAATGGAAAAAAATATAAAGAGATAAAACTGGAGCTTTTGCCACGAGTGCTCGCAGTCGGGGTACGCTCAACAATGCATCAAAAGCAAGGCGATTTCCCAGTTGGTGTTATTTGCCGCGAGCAAATTGGAGAAGAGTTCTCGTTTCATATCTGCTGCCAGTGGGAGTTATCAAATCCAGGGTTGCCTGCTAAATGGGTACAAAGTCTCTTCAGGCAACCACAGCATCGCAATAAATTGGTTCTCTTCCCCTCGGCCACGTTGCCAGGTTTGACTCAGCTGTTAGAGTGCTGATACAGGGCATTGTTCAGCTGGAAAGAGGCAAGACTTTTTCATTTGGAGCTGATTTAGGAGCTGATTTGCGAGCGGGGGGCTTTGGAAAATTGTGTTTTCGCTCTCGATCTCGTCAGAACTAAACCATGCAAACAACAGCTTTATTCATAAAATACTGAGAAGCTCAACATGCTGGCATGGCTGGACAGCTGATTAGGAAAACCAGAGAAGCCAAAAAGCAAATTAGATGGATTGAAAACTACAACATAACTACTACTAGTTAAAAGCTGTGTCGCTCCCTACCAGAGAGACTACTTGGATTGCCAGACAAACCACAGGAGAAATTTACCAGCGATTCAGTGTTGCAGTTAATTCGAGGCCCTGCTTGCCAGATGAATCTTGCTAAACCGCCATGATTTTCCATTAAAACTGTTGCATTCAACTTCCCCACGTTGCCAAGGTTCATTCAGTTTTTATGGGTAAACACGTCACATGGGAAGTAACTGCTTATGGGAAGGCAAATTGCTTCATACCATGACTACTTGTGCTAAGCAAACAGAAAAATATCTGCTGATTATTTCAATTCAATCTTGTGAAAGTAGCTCAACAATTGAAAGACTGCTGCTTTTTTTGATTAGGAAAAGTGGACATGTTTTGTGAAATGGTTTTGTGCCTAAATCCCACGGTTTAACAGATTAAAGCTCATTGACTGAGACAAGCAGCCAAGGAGCTGCTGAAACGGCAAAGAAATAGCATTTTTTTGGAGAACGAAAGCTAAATAAGGACCTGACCTTTGCTTCGGCGTCTGTGGGAGACTGGATCTGTTTTTCGCTGCACTTTGGTAGAAGAGGCTGTTGAAATGTTTGCAAGCTTGAGTGCTGCACAATGGTGGTCTTATAACAGTTACACAACTTGCCTGTCTGACTCAAAATTTGACAACTGTTGATTCCAATTAAGTGGTCATCTTACTTTGGTTTCTTGTTGATCCAAAAACCAGACCAATTATACATAATAAGCAGAGATTTCCGAATTAAGCGTAATGAAAACATTGAGGCTGTATTCTGGGGCTGAATAGGTGTTGAACTTGCTCCCGCTTTTTGGAAAATTGATCTGTTTTTCTTTCTTCTCTGGTCAAAAGAAGCTGCTGAAAGCTTTAGGGGTTTGAGCACCAGACTGGGATGTCTGGTGTTGCCTGAGGCATTGACTGATGACAGCATTGTCCAACCAAGGACTGGAGTAGAAGAAAAGCAAAGCTCTCTGCGCTCAGCTAGAAAAATATTTGAAGACTTTTCTTTCAAAACCACTACAAAGCCAAACGCCCTTGAACTTTAAATGCTATTATAGCTTTAATAAAAAATTTTTTTTAGTAATGGCTTTTCGAAAGTTCTCTTTTAACACTTAGGATTGGTCATGTAAAATTACAGAAAATAACCTTTTCATAAAAATACTGTAATTTTCCATGAATTAAATACAATTTCTAGCCTTCATTTTTAATTATGTAATGTGTATTTTTTGGTCTTTTTAATGGTTAATAAAGGCTATTTACATTAAAGACAATTAA